>BQNB010015363.1:13291-73386 GCA_026074375.1 Tanacetum coccineum | reverse complement strand
AAGTCCATTTATCAGTTGCTAGTTACTTAAAGTGTAAAGTATGTATTTCCCGAGTCTTGTGTCATTTTCTATCTTTGGTACTATTGGGAAGAAATTTGTGCATTTCAAATGGGAATGTATAAAGTAGTCAAAACTCATGTATCTTTACTACCATCACAATTATTGGTACGTCCGAAGAATGAAGAATTATCGAAGGAATTATCCGGAGTTATTATGATCGTGGAGATGGTGAAATTACACCGAGTTTCATAGTTAGTATATATAAAAAACAAAAAAATTAGAAAATTGCAACAAAAAAGAGGAGGAAAGTTTGAAGATAATCTTTTTGCAAAAGCAAAGACCGTTGGAATTATACCAAGGATCGATTATTCGTTGATACGTCTTATAAGTCAACGATGTAAAGTTTTGTATAAAGTGGTAAATATCGCCACATGTTTTGTAAAAGTATGTAAAGTATAGGATGATTGGGAAGTTGACCGTTATGGGAACGCAAACTTAGGTTGTTGTTTTTTATCAATGATCAAGACGTGTGTAAATAGTTAGGTCTTTTTCATGGTAACGGTCGAGAAAAAGTGTCTAGCAACTTGTGCCTTATTTGTTTTGGACTTAGTCTATTTGTTTCGCAATTTTTATTTAACAACAATTTATTTCCTTTTCCTAATCATTAACATTGGGTTTTACGCGAATGAGGATGTGATCGAACATGCATGTCTATTATGTCGTTACGGCCATGTATGCATGATTCAGCTGCCTTGTTGGTTTATTACTTTTGGTGAAAGTTAGAAGATCCATACCCTATATCATTCTTCATCCTAACCCTTGGTTAAAATCGAATGAGGATGTGATCGAACACACATGTCTATTCCGTCGTTACGGCCATGTATGTATGCTCCAGCTGCCTTGTTGGTGTGGTACTTTTGGTAAAGGATTGTAGAATGATCAACCCTAAGCCTTATAATAAAAACTCATTTTACCTTTATAAACTTGTTACTCCTTAGCTCTAGTGGTGGAGATGTGTATCCTTGCCAAGCCTATGATAGAATACTCATTACGACCGAGCAATTGAGCGAATTAGTTACATGTTACCACATAGATTAGTTGAGTGATTTGAGTATTTTCATCTACCTATTTCATGAGGTGTTTAGTTGTATACTTGTAATTGATTGAATAAATGCTTAACGGAAAAATCCTTAGTAATACATTTTTATAAACTACTAAAGGCTACTTGAGGACAAGTAGGATTCAAGTGGGGGATATTTAATGACATCAAATAACGTTACTTTTATAGCATCATTTATCTCATGTTTATAACCCATTTAATATAATTATTGCATTAATTGGTACTTAATAGTTCATATTTGTTATTAGCAGTAATTTTCGAGCATTTGGCAAAATATGGAGAGAAGGACGTGTTTTGAAGCATAAACGTAGAGTTTGAGAAAGTCGACTGATTCTGACATCAATACGTCGTATCATTCTAGACGATTACGCCGTATCTAAAGACTTTAAAGAACTCAAGACTATTGGCTGACTTTGAAGAATATCTCGTAACCACATCAGTAGATACACCGTGTGTGATACTTTGGTCAAATATCAAGAAAAACACATTTTCAGTCAATACTCCATATCCAAAACCTCAATACTCCGTATTGGTCAATACTCCGTATCCAAAGAACCAATACTCCATATTGGTCAATACTCCATATCTGAAGACCCAATACACCGTATCCAAAAAACGGATATGACGTATCCAAACCAGCTCAAGAAAATTATGGAATATTTTATTCATAGAGCTCAAGCTAAGTCATCCAGTACGTCGTATTGAGTTTTTCAATACGTCGTATCGACCAATTTTGTTAACTCGGTTAGTTTACTTTGGCTAAATTATTACTCTTGTACTGATTATGATGTTTGAAGGCTGATACCTGAAGATCTGAATGTTTGGTTTGTTTATCATGATTGCTTAATTTATCGTTGATTGCTTATTTATGTTTATCAATTTATACTTGTTTACATGCTTTTGTATGCGACCTGTCATTCAACTGGATCTAGTGATACGGACCAAGTAATCTAGATGCCGGGATAGCTCTCCATATAGTGATTTATACATCTAGACCAATAGGATCACAAATAACGACATATCTTTGCCCTTAGATTGTGAGCTTAGTTGGACCAACAGGTGACCTTGGGATCAACGAGTACATTCTTGATTAATTGGTAAAGACTTAGTTAGTGGACTACTAGTGTATGAATTGCCATTAAGCAGTAAGTGGGTAAAGTCTCTATGAGCTAGGGTTTAACAAGATCACCATTGCTTTAATCCCTAAGATAGATTATAATCAGCAAATAGGGATGCTTTATGTGGATGCGTTTAATTGTGACAGAATTGTACGTGTCTAGGTTTAAGGAAGAAGTACCGCCTTAATCTTAAGAATGATATGCCGCCTCGAGATAAGTAATCATTGCACTAAATAAAAAAACCAACGTTCTGATTAGATTAATAATAGTTAATACAATTTTCTTATATTTGGCTAGACCGCTCTTTTATCTTCTGTTAATTTGCTTGCGTGTGTTTTAGTGTCTTAAGTAGATTTTAGTCACTACAAAACCCGTGCCAGTCTCTCAGGCTGAAACCCCTTTCTGTTAGATTTAGGATTAACATAGGTTTAGCATAGGTTTAACATAGAATAGAATTAACTTAGTTTAGATAACCAAAATATTAATAAATTGAAAGATTGTTTTCTTCGCTTTAGTGATCGGACACACTACTTAACCACAGAAACTTACCACGACGGGGGTACATGTATGTTAAAGTGTTATTTTTGGTTAAGTCGGCAAAATATAAATTTAAAACTTGAAATCATAAAAATAACACCACACAACGACACATCAGCCATCATGGGATGGGCCGGGACGGTATGCATAGCCTGGAGGCATGTGTCCATGGTAGCCATAGGGAGGGTAATTGGCTTCAGGTCCGAGGAATGGATTGATCTGGAGGTGGGGTTCTAGGTTGTCTCGGGTGGATAGGTATTGGAATTCACGGATGGTGTAGTCGTATATCTAGTTGGCTTGCGCCTCCTGCTATCCCCTCCAAGTATCAAATTACTCCCATCGTAGTCTTGTTGGTCTATCAATGTGCTTGACGAAACAGCCAATATCACCTAGGCTTATTGTCATCAGGAGAATCATCTTAGCTCAGACTCCCATCTAAGATGTGTGCTCATGTTGTGCTTGTGACGTGCACTCTCACTCATTCACGTACTGTCTCCTATGTCTCATATTCTATCTAACCCTTGTGTGCATCACTTATATATCGTTTCTGTTGAGTGCGGCACCGTCAGAAATTCACTATATATACTGTATCCCTTTTGTATAGAGTTTGCCAAGTGTTCGTGATAAATAGCTCGCCTATGTTTCATTATTAAAATACTGTCGTATTTGTGTTGTCATTTATAAACATATTATATTTTGATTTAATGTCTGTCAAATCATGTGCACCTTTACCATCCACACTATATAATTAGCACTGTGTGTATGAACGTACATCTCCTCACTGAATATTCATGTCCAACCTATATACATGCAGTACCCTCCGCCACTTTCTATGCCCTTTTGTCAACCTTACGTCTCATAATTAGTCGAAACATCTATCCATAAGTCACACTCCATCTGCGTGTCGTATATCACATCTGTCATATCTGCTCCCCTACTCTCTCATTCTTGTTATTCAACTGTACATGTATGTATTGTATGTTTGTTTATCCTGTTAATAGAACCAAGTGTGTTGTTATTGCGCTCATTCTCACCCTTCTCCAATGCAATCCTGTAGAAACTCCCACTTCACAAGGTTGCGCTACTCTTACTCTTAGTCACTATGAGTTACTCACCTGTGTTGTAATCACTTCTATCTGACTACCTCAACTCAATAGTGTGAGAGTGTCCGCCACTATCCTACAAGCCAGAAGTTGCATATCTCCCATTAATTGCCATCCAAACGTAATCGGCGTTTCCTCTCTGTACCTCTATGACTCTCCTAAGTCTCGTCCCTACACACGTGACTCTAAACCACATAATTAGCTATCGCTTACTTTACTGCTCTACTCATGACTATAGGAATCCTGGACTACTAAGTTCCTCGCACACCCTCACAATAATTACTCTACCACCTCTACGCATATAACTCTCAAACCCCTTAATGCAGAATACTCACCCTCGTTTTATCTTTCCTCTGTTTTACTCAGTAATCAACATAGTCTTATCTCCTTCATACATATAGTGAGTATAAGTAGATATCAATTAAGAGTCTATCATCCATTATCTAGATATGTGCCACCCCCCCAATACCCCAACACTCCTCCCTCCCTCCCCACCCACCCTATGATATTATATTGTATGTGTCTGTAGTGTGAACAGATAGAGATATAAGATAGTAATAATCACCCTCATCTGACAACCTCTACAAAAGTGTCTCTACGTATTTCAAGATGATCCTTGGCGGATACCAATCCTCACAGTGGACCTGACCATAAATCATCAATCATGACCAATGCCAACTAGAAAAGATGTTTCACTCTCTCACGCAAGTTCCTCAAAATGTTTCATCGTAATAATGCGCGACCTTGTATTTATGGATAGAAGATTACATGTTGTTTGTTGTACTAGTGACTGATGCCTGTTCCTCATGAGGGTGCACTAGTAATCGGTACGTCTCGAGTGTAACTCATGAGTAGAACACGGCTTGTCAGTGATCTCTTTACAGCTCTCTCTCGGGTAAGTGTAAAGACTACTTTGCCAAAGATGTTGGACCACCAGACGTTTGCCTGCGTACCTGAGAGTATGCGTGATGTCTGCCTCTCAGTAAGCTCGCTGTTCTCATTCAGAGATCTGAGTGGGGGACTGTACTCTTGTAGAAATGGAAGGCTATACTGCTAAGAAATTGTTCGGATCAGATTGCGGCGTGGTTTTTCTCGGTGAAATGTAGATTGTCTAGATCAGAGAAGGTAGCGTAGGTATTGTTTTATCAGTTGGAGAACGGAGTCTAGATGTGTTGTCTCCTATCATATGTGTAAGATGTTAGGTGGATTCAACACTCTCAGAAGATACACTGTGTGCTAGAAGGTTGAGTATGATGATGTGTTAACGAGTGTGCATAGATAGGCATCAGAATGGGCTACAGACTGCAGTCGCGAATGCTTGTAGCTCTTGATGCACCAGCGACGAGATACGAGCGCTTTTGATTTTGACGCATAATACAGATGGTGCTATGCCCCCGTTGGCAAGATCTGTCTAGATCACTCCGTCATATTCGTCACATTTAGATCGCAATTAGCCTCAAATATAGAGCCCATTGTCTGAGTGAATGTTCTCAGAGACTCTCTATGTCTCGTCAGGCTAGTATATATCGCTTGAGGACATTGGTTGGATGAAGTGATTATTTCCGAGAAGATGTCCGACAGCTGTGGTGTGCTGTAGATAGTGTGTCACTCCACTCGCTCAGTGTAATTGCAGGTATGAGAATCTCGATCTCCGCGCTCATGAGTGACTTGTGTGATGCCATCTTTTTGGGTGGGATAAGACAGGAGTAATTGGTTGTAAGCGCGGTAATCAAGTGGGTGATGTCGTGAAGTGAGGGGCGGATTCAGTAGGATGCAGGACTCGATGAGAATGGTCGAGATTAGTGCGAGGTTGTCGGTAAGTGAGCGGTGTGGCTGTTAGGAAATAGGAACAGGGAACTTGCGCGGAAGGCGCGGATGATGAATCAGCAGCACACAGCATCGGAGCGAGTGAAGATCTGTCGGATAGTGTCTAGGAGGAGAGGATAAGTCTAGATGAGGATCGGTTGGGGTTTGTGGGGATGAGAGGGCCTGTGGTGAAGTTTGTGGAGGAGTCTCAGGAGTTTGCCAATGTGAAGCTTTGAGGGTAGGAGGCGGTATGGCATTGCATCACTGAGGTCCATGATGACGATCTTCAATGTCTGCATTCATCATAGTGAATTCTGGCAGCATATGAATTGACCCTGGTTTCCTGCTAATGTGAATGGGAGGCTTCTTTCTTTACACCCTATATCTTTACCAATTTCTTTTTAATTACTTCAACCCCTTCAGTCGCTTTACCGAGGACTTCCTAGACTAGTACCTTGTGGGGTTTATTCCATTACTAGCTCCATCTCAGAGTCGGCACTGTTCCCCGTTATGATACTTTTACTCTGTTATATGTCATACCTTAAGGACTTCTACACTAATAGTGGTTTGTCCCCTGGGTTAGATCCTCGGTTATGGTTGGTCATTGGGTAATAGATACATACCGTACCAATCCATTATAACTCCAATTAAGTAAATATGCTATGGTCAGGTCTTTTGGTACGTTCTCCTTTCCATCAAACCAATTTGAAAATTCAAAATTAAGGTACTTATGATTAATTGAGCTAAGCGTTTTAGTACCTCGATCGTTTTTGATTTTTTTTCAAAAACGCTCCCCCTCAAAGTGCGTCGGTATCAAAATTGTTGTAGAACATTTGGGCGGAGTATATATGAGTCCTCATAATCTTTCGGTTCTTTATTTGTGCACATCTTTTAATCACTTTTCTCCCCTTATCAAAAATTTTAACACTTTGACATTTTGGATATCAATTGATAGTAAATATGATATAATTTTGCGAGAAAAGTGTGGCCTTAATTCGCAGTCGTGTATAGAGACATATAATCGCTCTCCCTCAATCGTTGTAGGGATAATAAATTATCTAAACCCCCCCCCCCCCCCCCCCCCCCCCCCCCCCCCCCCCCCCCCCACATAAGAGATTACTACTCTAATGTACAGGGTATAATTATTCACAATAAGAAATTAAAAATTAAACCTTTTGATTGTAATGACGTATGTAGTCCACGTTGTTTTGTCTGTTGATCAGCTGTAAGGTCAATTTCTCTTATTTGTCCTCAACAAAGCTTTCTAGACTTCGATAGATCCTTATGATTTGTATTCTTGTCTTTTCTATCGATTGACTGTGATGAAGTTTTTGCTTCTTTCTTGTACCTCTAACCATTTCTAGTTTCATGCCTTATTGTATCGTACAGATCGAAAGTCTTTAACCCTGTGGTCCAGCTTTTCCATGAACTCTTGTCAACGTCCCCATCACTAAAAACTTGTGTAGGCTCATTCAGCCTCGTCAAAGTCTTTAATTTTTCCATCTCTGTAGACATATCGGCTCTCTCTTGGCTTAGGGGACTACTCGATAATCTTCTATGAAAAAGTGATCGTTCGGTGCATCCCAATTTGGACGTTTAAGGTGGATCTTTGTTGATAAACTTTTTCTATCCCGAGTCTGAAGTCTCCCACACGATTCCTGATTTTACCAGGTTTCTTATACACATGTTGACGACGGGGTGAAGAATAGTCTTGTCTGGTCTTGGGCAGTGGTTGAGCTTTTCTTGAATTTTGAGGAGAAACTGATTCTTCAAATCATTTAGATGAAGATTTTTGAAATCCTTTTTGAGATACTTGTACCTCTTGGTAATCAAGCACGCGTAGATTATCTCTCTTAGGTAGTCTGTATAGGGTATTTTTCGAATTTCTTGACCACTGATCACACTGTGAATTCGCATCTGCGATCTGACTGCTTCACGATCAGAGGATCACTGCTTGTTTGTTTATATAGATCTCCTCCTAAACCCACAGTATGTGATGCCATAGGACCGCACTTATGTCTTATTCCCGTTTAACACTTTTAACCACAAAAGATGGAACTAATTCTTTCAAGGCACAAGTCCTAGGTTAACGAGCGGCTTTAAGCTTGGATATGGATAAGGCAATTCCTTTTGCTCTTTGTCACTGTCAGAAGATTAGCCAGATCCTTGTTGAAAAGAATTGTGGTTGAATAGTTTCCTTGACTGTGGTCCTCATGAAGGGCAGTGGTTCATGTATATGTTTTAGAATTTGATTGTCCTCAGGATTACTCAAATCAACCTGATTTGTCAGCAGGCTTATGGCATTCATCACCATCTGATATTGAAGAAAGACAGTTCATATGAAAGGCTTCTAAACAAGGTTGAAGCGGGACCTTCTAAATCAGCTTTGCAGAAGCTTCTTCTCTTTCCTGTCGTCGGCAGGAACCATTCCCCTTTTGATGACATGAACTCAATATCATATGTCTTCCTTTGAAGCTTGTTCTCCTCAGGAACTTTATACGCTGTGGCGTTGTATTTGCCAAGGTCATTCTCTGGTGCGAGAAATCATTCGGGGGAATGGTATATTCTGGTTCAGGCTATAGCAGGTCTCTCGCTTTCGTGGTCGCCTTCTCTACCTTGCCAACCAATCTATCGGCCTTTAAACGTAGGGTCGAACCATTAGGAATGTGAGCTTGTTAGTGTCCTTCCATATCTGAGTCATTCCCTTCATTCCTGCATTGGAATGTCATATGAAAGATTGTTCAGAATGTTCTGATATCTTTCGGTGATCAGATCTGTGCAGCGAAAGAGTCAGCACCAGCATCTCTTGTGTAGTGATTGCTATCTAGTTGAGGTTAGAGCTCTGGGATGTTGTGTTATGGTTCGCTTATAGATGCATCAGACTCCCTTGGTTCTTTGAACTCTTTGGTCATCATCTTTCGGAGGAGGTTGAGTGACCAGAAAGAAGCGGCGAATCAGATCTTCTTCTCTTTGTTGACATACCCTGGGTTTGATCTGTGATGGGCCTATTCATCTTCATCGTCATCTATCATCATCACTATCATGACTTTCTCTTGTGATCTTTTTACCTTGTCTGCAAACTTACCTTATCCATTACTATTTTGGCGTCTTTCATCTGCTATTAAAGCACTTCAATAAGTGCATGGTATAGACGCGGTATTTTGCAAGTATTTCGGTTTGACAGACTTTGTTCTTATTTCATGAGCTTGAATGAGAGGCACTCTTTAGTGTTAAAATTCTTCAGTCAACTTATATCAGTTAAGACATGATTCTGGAGTATGTTGAATCTGGTTTCTACCTCACTTGTTCCTTGTTTTATTCTGATAATCTCTTCGGACTCTTTTCTGATTCATTAGATCTGGATAGACTCTGGGCCAGGAGCAAGAGTATTTCTCGATTAAATCTGCAGTGTGTCGTTCTAGTTCCGTAAGGGAAGCACAATCATCAAGTTTTGTGCTAGATATTTATCAACAGCCATAGGAACTTGGGAATCTAATTTGAGCCCAAAACTATCAACAGAGTGATCCGTCTCTTCACCTTCAGAACATCTTTGCTCCAATCTTGCCACTCTTCAGTGGAAGGGTCGATGAATTGAGTGATTTTCAGGGAGAGGATGTGGTGATTGTTGTAGCTTCGTGTTGATTGGTGAGGGACGCTTTGCTTGACCGTAATGACGGCTTAGAAGATTGTGACTATCGGGGAAGGTGCAATCACTGGAGGAGGTTAACGTTACTGTCTGATTGGCTTAGTATGGGGGATCAGACTCCTCACTCTAACTTTGGATTTATCCCTGTCAACTCTTCGAATGGTTTGTATAAAGGAATTGTTCCCCAAAGTAAAAAGTGTCAATCGAGAATGTTGCTATGGCAAGTCATTAGAACCTAGAAATGACCTTTCTGGTTTATATCTTTGACCAATCGTACGTTGTTATGAGCTTCAGGTTTTATGAACATTTGGGTAGGCTGTTGTAACATTTGTATGTGGCTCGAAGAATTACATATTCCATGTGTCAGGGATTTGGATCCAGCAAGTGACACATGATAATGTTCCAGAGTCGGATCAGTCTGGTCTTCTTTCATGGGCTCTAGGGTCGGTCCATCCAAAGCCGCAGACGCCTTTAATGGGTTGATTACAGGATATGCTTACTCCTGATGTTACGGTGATGAGTCTACTTCACATTGATCTTTGTCATCTTTAGAGCAAGTGGTTTCTGTTTCACTTTTTGTTCGTTCTGAATCGACGGGGATGAAGATTCATGGGATCACCTTCTTCTGATGTTGTTCATCATCAGTTGAGAAGAGGGTCCAAGTGCTCCGTATAGGTGGTGTGTGATCACGCACTCTAACAGGATAAACTGATCAGTTGTTCTTTGCTTCCTTTGCCAGATCGATCAGGGATATGAGCTACTTTGTTCTTAGTTACAACATGCCCTTTTCCCTTGCTACTACTTCATGCAGTTTGGAAGTTGTTTCTGATAAAAAAAACTGGGTCCTTGATCGCTTACTTCCTCCAAAAGTGGCCCGACCTTGAGGAGAAAGGCTGGATCCAAGCTTAAGCTCTTGATAGTCGTTCCAGGTAAGCATCATCACCTTCTCCTTCTCCCTTTTCTGCTATGTTCCAAAACTCAACTTCTGTGTAGTTCGAAGCTCAGGATCATTACCTTCTTCTTTGTGGATTAGATTCGTGTTGAGCTTCATCATCTTCGTCAACAAGTTGAAAGTGGGTTCCCTTTAACTTTCTGTAGAAGCGTACACTTAGAAGTTTCTTTGGCTTAGGAGGGAGGAGCCTGGATTGTTTGTTTGGCTGGTGTGGTGGTGTAGGCTTTTGGGGTTTGTAGCACGCTTTTGGGGGGGTTTTGGGGCAGGGGCGGCTGCTCGCTTGCACGCGTCTGAGGGTTTTCTTTGTATTTCAGCAACCATTTACAGAGACTTGGGATAATAAAAGGATTTGCGTGCTATGGCATTCACAACTTACTCTGGGGTTCGGAATTGCCATTCCAAACACTTCAATCTGCCCTCACTTTATGGGGAGAAAACTTAGGATTTCCTACTACATATTCATCTTCCGAGTATGATGAAAAGCAGGAATAAGACGTCGCTAGATGTTTGTTATTGTGCCAAAGTAGTGATTTGTCACCCTTGGAAAACCATCCATAAGGGATGTGGAGAGAGTTACTTTCTTCTTTGGGTTCTATCAGACTGGCTTATGTGGCTAGCTTTGTGTGAGAAAAATGTCTGTATCCATTGAGTAAACTCTTCCATAGCAGCTCGCATGATCAAACATTTAGTTTGAGTGACGACGGCACCTTAAAGCTTTTGCAGAAACTGGGATGTCTGGGATTGTACTGCCAGAAGTCCTTTCCTCAGTCAAGCCACTGGTTGATTCCCAAGGAATAGAATTGCCCTCATGGTTGACTACACATAATTCAACCTTATGTATGGAGACAATTTCTACAGGTTCAGGATTACCCAGCATCAGTAACAAAATCATTGACAGTACGTTACCATACGGAGGTTAAATCAATCGCATGTAGCTGGGATTGACTAGGAGTCTTTGCTTATGCATTTTTGAGAAGATCAGCACTTAGTTCGAACATTGTTCATCAATTGCAACTATATAAACCCCCGTTTTTCTGTTATATTTCATTGTGTTCCAGAATGTTTGCAGGTAGATAGCAGGAACATTTGCTGAGGCAGTGAAGGCTTGGAAGAAGTTGGTATTACTCAGGATGTCCACTGATATCTGAAAGATGGGGTTCTTTTGAAATCTTTTCTGTGCATTGAAAGTAGGTTGGCTTTTCCGATTGTTTAACCACTCGAGAGCGAGTACAAGCCGCCTCATCTGTATATTTGTAGGAGGTTGAGTGGGGACATTTCGTTCTGCCATTGTATTCTGCAAAAGAGCATTTCACAAAGAAGACAAACATTGCAAAGAAACGAAGTTAGAGAGACCTTCAGCATTGATTAAAGTCATGTTAGTCCCACGATTGAAGTAAAAACAGAGGTGGTTACTCTGGTTTGATTAAAATCGTACTTTATTAGCCAAACAGGATAAAAGGGGCACTTGATAGATTTATTGGGCTCAATGGGCCGAAACATGCAGACTTAGCCCAAACCGCGCCAATCCAGAATGACAACTCGCGTGTTTGGAGAATCGACAAACGTGCACGGAAAAGAGGCGGGTTAAATATTTTAATAATAAAAAAGATCACGACCAAACGCGAGAGACGGGCGGTTTACCTGTTGGAATAAATAAACGGAAAATTATGGACACTGTGTTAGTCCAACCACCTATTAGTCAACCCGCCGTAAGGCAATCGCCTGTTAATCAACCCGGATTGTTTAGGCCACCGCTGGTTAGGCAAACCGTTGTTAGTCATAACCTGTGTTTAGGCAACTCGATGTTAATCCAATCCGCTGGTTAGAGACAACCCGCTGTTAGGCAACCCGCTGTTAGGCAACCCGCTGTTAGGCAACCCGCTGTTAGGCAACCCGCTGTTAGGCAACCCGCTGTTAGGCAACCCGCTATGAATCAACCCGCCGTTAGGCAACTCGCTGTGAATCAACCCGCCGTATGAACCAGCGGGTTGAGTAAGTTATTATTTAAAAATAATAAAATAACCAACTCGCCGTTTAGAAATATACGCAACTCGCTATTCGGGCCGGTTTCCTAAAATTCAAACCCCGCACCTCCTTTTTCAACACTAATCACATCCTAAGGCATTCCTATGCTATAGATATACATTGCTACCATTCTTTTCATCAAACACACATATATCTACTTTTTAAACTACAACCCGCCGTTAAGAATCAAAGGCAACTCATTCACTAATGTTTGAGATAGAAAACCACACATCAAAACTCATTAATATATACCTTATGAACACTTCCCAGCAACTAGATCACACCATACAACACTACATTGGTGTACTCATCTTAAAACGACCCTAGATCTATTTTTCTACACTTTTTAATGTGTTTTCGATCGATTCCATTGATATACACACATAATAAATGATATAGATTAAGGTTCGATGATTACCTTTGCAAGAAACACTGAAAATCGGCGATTTGAGGCCCCCTTTATACTCCTAAGTTAGATACTTGGCAGATTTAGTCCCTTAGGATTCCTTCTTCTTTTATTTTTTGTTTTAAGTATTTCTAAGGCTTTTCTAAGATTAGGCAATTGGCCAACTTAGTCCCTATTGGTTAATAAGGCTAGGAAACAAAGAGCAAATGCTTTTTAAACCCTAAACATTACAACACTAGATAACTTTGGACCTTTGAGTTAAAATTAATTAACTCCCCTTCAAATATTAACCCATTAGAATACAACAACCTCTAAATTACAACTTTCATCGCATCAACATCTTTAGAAACCCTTTAGATTGTCCATTATACCTCCCCCTCAAACAACGACCCGTTTTCTATTGAAAGAGCTGTAGTCGTTGATTGAGAGGAAAAGATCAGGCGAAAAGCTCTTCCCTCACCATTGTTTTACAATACTCCCATAAAGCATGGATATAAAGTAATCCATGCCCAGACATCAAACCGGGTTGCAATATGAAGTAATTGCAAGCCTTTTAGTAATTCCAAATGACTTAAAATATTTCCTAAGTATTTTATTAGACTTATTATTAAATAATTTTAAATAATAATATTTATTTTGAGAAATTTATATATATATATTTTTTAAACTATGTACAAAGGATACACGAAGGCATTTGGTTTACTCATCCTCTCCTTCTTGAAGACGTTTGAGAGTTTCAGGGGTCAAACTCTTCATGCCTAGGCGTGGAAGAAGAAATTCGAACCGTTCTCTTGGTAATGCTTTGGTGAGGATGTCTGCAAGTTGATAATTCGTTTCCACGAAGTAGAGTTCAACCACTCTATTTTCCACTTGCTCTCGGATGAAATGGTGCCGTATGTCAATGTGTTTAGAGCGAGAGTGCTGGACGTTGTTACAGCAAAGAGCAATAGCACTTTTGTTATCACAGTACAGAGGAATTTTATTGAAGTCAAATCCGTAGTCTTTGAGCTGGGATCGCATCCAAAGGATTTGAGCACAGCATCCAGACATGGCGATGTATTCAGCCTCTGTAGTTGATATTGTCGTGCTTCGTTGCTTCTTTGATGACCAGCTAACCAATCTATCTCCAAGAAACTGAGCACTTCCCGACGTACTTCTTCTTGAATCTTGACATCCCGCATGATCCGCATCTGCATAAGCTGTTAGTGACATGGCGTTGTCTTTCGGATACCAAAGACCCATGTTAATGGTTCCTTTCAAGTACCGAAAGACACGTTTGATAGCTTCAAAGTGCTTTTTGGTAGGCTTAGCCTGATATCTAGCACACATGCAAACAGCGAATACAAGGTCGGGTCTACTGGCTGTAAGGTACATTAGGGAGCCAACCATTCCTCTAAATCGAGTTTGGTCAACTGGAATCCCCATGAGATCCTCGTCCAGTTTCAATCGATCCACCATTGGTGTATCGACAGGGTCAGAGAGATCCATTCCATATTTCTTTAAGGTTTCGAGAGCATATTTTGCTTGGTTAATAAAGATGCCTCCGGGACTTTGAGAAACTTGTAGTCCTAAGAAAAATGACCAGATAGAAGAGGATTAGTTAAGAGATGGAATGTATGCAAACCCGTTCATAGGAACCTACTAATGATGGAAAATGGTGAAGATTGTGATTAGCCGACATGTGACTCCTGACTCAAAAATTCTGCTTTTGATATAATGAAGTCTTCAGGGTAAAATGAGCAGGGGACACTTAGGAGGTCGATATGTTTTCGCGATCATGAAAGACGAACCGTGAAAGGGAGTTACATGGGATTTGCTGACTTTCTTCAAGTTCGTTATGGACAACAGAATATCGATGATACAACACGGGAATGAAGGTATTACGAATGGGTAGCCCAAAACTATGAGTTTAGTAAACATCGGACCCTTACATCGACAAAATTGAATGATCATTACCCTTACAATACAAACGATCCAATACCAATACCACAGGGACATCAGGAACAAGAGATGATGAACTACGACCTAAAAGCCACGTCCATGCAATTATTCATTTGAAGAATGGCTGAAAATTAGGATAGGGCATAACAACCTACATGATTCCGACCATGAATTTATATTCAATGAATGGATTCTTGATAGTTATGATGTTAACAAAGAATATGCAAGGGAGATTGGTAACCCATATTCCAGGAAATTTGACAAATATAACAGGGTGTTTAATTAATGAGACTTTAAAACATTTATCACAAATGAGCTAACATTTTAAGGATAGGAAACAAAAGGGAATGTTCCTGGACGATGTTTGGGTAAAATGTCAACAAAACTACAAGAAAACCTAATGAAGCAAGGCACGACGTAGGGATAAGAGGAGGACAAAGTTGCGGCTCAAAGTAGAGATGAGAAGACCGACTTTGATCCACCTATTGTTTTCTTCAAAACTTTTAAAGTGAAAAAATATTTCTTTTAAAGGAGGACTGTTTTTTTGCAATTTTCTTGATCGTGAGGACGAAGCCATATCATTAGGGCGTATGAATGGAGATGATTTAAAGCTTGATTAAGGAAAGAGCTAGAGGGAAATAAGTATGTTCATGAAGTAACATAAAAGGGGCATGAGTCTAACTTAAAGACTCGTTAATAAACAAAAGTGCTTGTCGAGAGACAACCCGTCCTTTATTTAATGAAATTTCCTTTTTGCATTAGTTGGTTTGCATGTTTCTTACTTTGTTTTGTAGAATCCAGAAGCTAAGAGGCAATTATCAAGACCGACTCGACTCATAATCATGTGGTAACTTTGCTGAATCTGTAGCAGTTACGGCGTAACAACTTTAGTTTACGCCGTAACCACGGCAGTTATGACATTAATCCATTTCCATGGTTACGCCGTAACCACCATAAAACTTAGACTTTTTACACTTGATTAAGGACGTAATTCTAAGGTTACGCCCGTACTCCTCTTGAATCCTATAAAATTTTACGTTTTAAACTGTCTAAACCTTGTTACATAATGGACTTTGTGGGTATGTTCTCTGGAAAGCCCTCACGAGACTAAAACTCGTCCACTTGGGCCACAAGTGGTTTAAAAGGCTTGTTTGCATATTGCTAAATGTTCAGGGAGTTCACTTGGTCTTTATTCTACTCTTTCTTTTTTATTTCATTTCCTTAATGTACAATAGGGACATTGTACAAATCAAGTGGGGGGATGGGAGTAGAATTAATACTTGACGTATGTTTTGCCTTTGATTTCTAGTTTTCTTTGAAAATTATGCCAATTTTAAAAATTTTGACAATTTTTTCTTAAATAACTAGAATTAATCTTTGTCGAATGCACATTACCCTTTATTATACTTGGTGAGATTTATGCCTAATATTTCATTTCCATCATATTATTCAAAAATCCACCAAAATATTGAGTGTGTCGGTAGTATTGTAGACTTTAGAACTTGGCATGTACATCATTTCAAGACCTAATTGATTAGCAGGAATAGATAGTTCAAGAAGGCAACACTTAGGAAATCACCCAAATAGCCTTTATGCGTATGTTTATCGGCTTGTTACATTGACTTGTTGACCTCCCGTGATAACCTGTTTGTTGCACTCATTTGGCTACTTAAGTCCATGGTTTCGGGGGGAATGGGAACGAAGGTTTATGCATTTATGGAAGACCAATCAGTTATGATCTCTAAAGACCCCCCTATCACCACTTTTGACATTTATTTATCTCAAGTGAAGGGATGTGCGTATTATATCAGATGTTGCAGGGGAAATAATTAAAGATATAAACTCCTGTAACATTTGCATATTTATCATGAAGAAAGTGAAGAAAAGAGGGTGAAACAAAAAGCCACCCATGTGCAACAAAATGTAAAGATGGTGCAAAATAAAAAATGGAGCTAGTAGCCTATTATTGCACCATGACATCTCAATAATTATGAAAAAATGGATCTAGTAGCCCATTATTACACCAAGTCATACCAATACTCATGAAGAATAGAGCTAGTAGCCCATTATTGAAGATCAGATTTTCAGACTTTGACCCTTAGACCCATGGATGGATAGTGGCTAGTTATGCCAACCCTAGATTACTTTAGACTATTTTTTTTGTGTTTTGATTAACAACCATTAAATGTGTATCTCATGTCTATCTCATGTCTATTCTAACTGGTGCAGATTTGTGTACTTTCCAAGCTTATGTAGAATTCATGCTATGACTGTGCAATTGAGCGATCACCCCAAAATGAAACACTTAGACTAGTGGAGAGCTGAGTGACTTTTTATCCCTTTTCGTGAGGTGTTCGGATTTGACATTTTCTAGCATAAGAGTTTTATAAATTCATTTCTTGAAGTTATTCTTGAGAAATCTTTTTATGAAATGTTCTAACAAGTTTACTTAAAGGGCAAGCAGAAGTCAAGTGGGGGGGGGGGGTATTGATAAACATCAAATATTTAATACTTTTTGGTGGCAAAATACCCCTATATTACCTGCAAATGTTTCACTAACACTCAAAAATGAGATATTTTCTATCATTTTATAGTTTTCCGGCGAATGCAGGAAAGTATTAAAACAGGGAAAAGGATCAAATGTGAATATTTGAAGGATTGTTTACGGCGTAACACCAAATTGGTTACATAGTAACATAAGTTTAAGCCAAGTACGAGGATCAAGGACAAGGTTACGACGTAACACCATATCTAGTTACGCCGTAAACAAATATTTGGAAGGAAATCTGTTGATCCCAATGAATAGATCTTTAACTCCTTAGCTTGATGTAAGGTTTAGTATTCTTGGATAAATCCAAAGACACTAAGATTGAAACTTTGAGTGTATGATATAAACTATACGGGAATCTAGTTTATACCACTAAAAGAATTAAAGAAAAAGTATGTTTGAGACACAGAAATACAACCAAAATAATAAGCTCTAATATATTAATACGAACACTCTTTGATAGTGTTAGGGTTTACAACCTTGAAGCTATGAAAAACTATGAAAGACTGATGTCTAGATCTATGTCTTAGGGTTCCTTTTATACCACTCAAGGATACCCTAAGGGGGCTATACAAAAGCGTATATGATAATGCATATCCTTTTCCTATTTACCCTTGCATATCATATAGTAGTACTAACTATACAGATACAGCACTAAGTTTTATAACTAAAGTACTAACTATACTGGCAGTACTAACAATGTACTGGCTAGCCTTACTATTTTAGCTAGCTTAGTACTAAATTACTCTAGATATTTTCCTTTAAACTCAACAGCAGAAAAATCTTGAACCAGCAGTATTAACTTCCAAAACTAACAGTAGTAACTTCAGAAGCCTTTAATTCCCAACAATCCTCCCCTAAACTTGATATTCACCTTGTTAATCATCAAGTTTCTTCAGTATCAGCATCTTGATCATTAGGAGGATGTATCCAAACACTCTTCTACTTCTGAAGTTGTGATCTTGTAAATCTGAGAAGCTCAAATGCCATTTCACTTTCATAATCAACCTCTAGTCTTCGATTTAGCATCCTTGAAAGCATTTCTTGAGTTAGAGGATATTTCTTTTATTTTTTTTTTTTTTTTTTTTTTTTTTTTTATCATCCATGTGAATAGCACTCCAGTATTCATCAACAGTACATGTACTCCAACTAAGTCAAACAATTCTCCCAGCTTAATCAAGTTGTAGTATTGTGATTCTTCCATTCTTCATCTTCTTCATTAGGCCTTAATAAGGTCTTCAGATCTCCCCAAGTAACTAGGTCATTATCCTTCTGGACTGGTTGTCTCATATCTTTCATGTACCAACCTATGTAGTTTATACAGTTCTTGTCTGTCAAAATCATCAAGCATCTCACTGAATATCTTGTAATTCTTGGAACTTCCATCTGCTCAGATGATTTGATAATACATCATATTTTCATTATTTTTATGGTTTTTGTAGGTTTTATATTTTTGTATTTTCTTTTTAGATTTAAGCTATATACATATTTACATAGGATATAGGAGGACCATCCTTTACTCCTCTTCTCCTTCCTTAAGACGTTTAAGGGTTTTTGGAGACATACTCTTCATACCAAGTCGCGGGAGTAGAAATTCGAACCGCTCTCTTAGTAATGCTTTGGTGAATATGTCCACGAGCTGATAATCCGTGTGAAGTCCCAATGAACAGATCTTCTAGCCTGTTAAAGCTTAATTAACTTGGATGAATCCGAACTAACTATATGAGAAACTATGATTGTGAATATTACAAGTTATGCGGAATCTAACTTGTAATACAAAGAAGAACAAACAATACTAAAAACTTTAGATATATTGAATGCAAATATTCTGCCTAGGTTACAGAATAACTAACTATAACTTGATAATTCTAACTATGCCATAGGGTTCCTTTTATACACCAAGGAAACCCTAATAGGCTTACAAAATGCGTATAATGATAATGCATATCTATTCCTAATATATCTCATGCATATCACATTAGCAGTACTAACGATATAATACTAACAGTATTAACTATACTAACAGTACTAACATTTGTACTGGCAGTACTAACTAATATAACTAGCAGTACTAACTACTAAGTCTATTTCTTCAGTCACTAGCAGCAATATCAATCTTGAACCAGTAGTAGTAAAGTAGTACTGGCAGTTGTAACTCAAAATTCCCAACAATCCTCCTATAAACTTGATATTTACTTGTTAATCATCAAGTTTCTTCAGTTTAAGCATCTTGGTCATTAAGAGGATGTATCTAAACATTTTACTACTCTTTAAGCATTGATTTGATGAACTTGATAAGCTCAAATACCATAGTACTTTCTTCTTTAGCTTTTAACTGCAAGTGTAGCACCTTCTCTAATAATTCCTTGATTATTGGGTACTTTTTCTCTACTAGCATATTAATCTCCATAAATGTACCATCCATAAACAGAGTGTGAACTCCACAATTTTCATGCAATTTCATAACATTGGCTCTGTCTTGTCATTGCTCCTCCCCTGTTTAGATGCATCCTCTTCATCCAAATCATCATCTGAAGACTCAACCTGTCTGTATTTCCTCCTTCTTGGTTGTGAGGTGCATGACGTCCTTTGTATTTCTAATCTCTTGACCTGTTTTGTTAGTCTGAGGATCTCCACAACTTGAGCATCCTTCTCTTTCTCCAAGTCAAGCACTTGTTTTGACAATTTCATACACATAGTCATCAATTCCTGTAGTTTTAGTCTACCCTCATCACTTCCAGGTGTGTAACCTCCTCAGAGAGGTGAATCATGAGGTGTGATTGGTACATTAGCCATCAATTCAAATTGATGTTCCATCCTGCCCTCCACACTTCCAGATGTGTAACCTTCTGAGAGAGGTGGTTCAAAGGGCTGTTCAAGCACTCTCTCAGACCTAGTCTGAGAAGGAGCACCCTCATGGTGTCTTGGCACCTGGGACTGCCACCTTTATCCATTCCCTAAGGAATGTCAACATTAGGCATTGCCGTGGTCTGGGTCTAAAATTATGTTATCACTGTCCTGTGCTGCATCTAAGCTAGCAGCAGTAGTGATAGCCCTTTCCACACTGTCAACCCCTCCTTAAGGATAGCCTCATCTGCTCCAAGGTCTTGAGGTACACTAGTCTGAGGTAACTTAGTGTCCTTTTTGGTTCTCCTACGTTTTTTAGTCTTTCTTTTTCTTTGATATGTAGTTGGAGATGGGAGTAGTTGCTCAATGTGAGCTTTAGTTTGAGGTTCATGAAAGATTTGGTTGTGAAGTAGAGGATGTGGGTTGGGGTTCAGGGGGTGTTACTAAACCTTCACCCTCAGGTGCTTGGTTATGCACCAACAGTATTAACAATAACAAGCAGTACTAATATTAGTCTAACATTATTAACTTGTTCTCCAATAACTATGCAATAACATGCCTCTATTCATCACAAGCACACTAAAAATAACTAGATTGACATGTGGGAATTAATGAGGATCCATATCTATGCATAGCCCATGAATAAAAGTTAAGAACTGTTAACCAAAACAAGATACCAGTTGTAATCCATTCCACTCAAGACTTTTAGTTGTTTATGATCACACCAAATCCAACCATACTGCTTTGCTTAACCTAGCAGTACTAATCCTTGAGATATCAGATTAAGCTTCAAATTTACCTAAAAAGCATCTTCAAACCATGTCAAGCATCAATCCACCCATGACAACTAAGCATTACTAACCAAGCCTAGCAGTATAAACTTTTTGTACCAGCAGTACAAAGTTTCTTCAAATAAAGAAAGCTAAGCCCAACAACATTAAGTAACTGATCATCATGTTTACCTTCCAACTTCAATCCAAATAGTACTTGTGTATAATATGCTGCACTTATACACCATTAACCTCCCCTGAGACCATGCAACTATAGATTAAGCATACAAATGCTTGCCACCAGTAAATTAAATCTACTCACATCAAAAGCTTTAGTGAGAAAATCAGCTACATTATTATTAGTGTGTATCTTGACCATTTCTATCAATCTCTTCTCATAGGAGTCTCTAATGAAATGATGCATAATCTCTATATGCTTTGTTTTATAATGGTAGACACAAATATCACTCTCATTGTCAACATGAATCTTTGTCTGCATAAAATTATATCCATAATCCAACATCTAATTTTGGATCTAAAGCACTTGACCATAGCAGTGAGAAGAAGCAATATATTCAGCTTCAGTAGTTAAATTAGCCACCACAGTCTGCTTTTTACATTGCCAAGAGATTAACCTTGAACCAAGAAATTAACAACCTCTTGTTGGGGATTTCCTATCCAAACTGGCACCTGCCGAAGCCAGAACACTACCCTCGCAAGAGGGTGCGTGATACACCGCCGCCTTGGCCCGTGCCTACGTGGTTGAGCTGAGCTTAACGTATTCTACCACAACCCACAATACGAAGCGAACATACAGCATCATAACAAAAAACATCATCACCCATGCTCAACTGTATGCTTATACCTAACCCCTTGATTTAATCTAGTAACCCAGAGGACAACTATCAAGTACAAATACTATCACACACCCCACCCTTCTAAAAGTCCACTACAAACCCCAAATCTCACCCCCGCGCTCACCCCCCGAGTTTAAAATATTTCAAATTTCTAAGACAGAAGCTCAACTCGCTGCCAAAGGCTACCAAACCGCTGCAAGAAATAAGACAACTCGCTGGTGGAATTTTAAGACAACTCGCCGAACACAACTCGCTGCCAAGAAACCAGCTGCGAAGAGATAAGACAACTCGCCGGTTGAATTTTAAGGCAACTCGCCGAACACAACTCGCTGCCAAGCAACCCGCCGCGAAGAGATAAGACAACTCGCCGGTGGAATTTTAAGGCAACTCGCCGAAGTCAACTCGCTGCCAAGCAACCCGCCGTGAAGAATATTTTAATCAAACCGCCGTAGAGTTTTCAAACCGCCAGAGTTTCCTTAAGAAATTTGCTATTTAAAATATTCAACCCGCTGATAACCTGTTCAAACCGCTGGTAAGCAAACCGCTGCGTAGTAACAACTCGCCTCTTTGAGCAACTCGCCGCCTGTTCAAACCGCCGGTAAGCAAACCGCTGCTTAGTAACAACTCGCCGCTTGAGCAACTCGCCACCTAAGCAACCCGCCGTGTGTCAGAGGGTTGGTAACCTACTTAATAAAATAATATTTTTCAGCAAACCGCCGTGAAGAAATTCTGGCAACTCTCCACGAAGAACAACGACGTTTTTCACACAAAATCACCTATAAATCACCCTTTTGAACGATTTTGCTTGATTTCTTTTGCACAACACAATACCACAAGGTAATAGCAACTAGAAACACCCAAACTTTATCATTACAAACAACAAAATTCGGAGATCTTCAAAAAACGAGCTAGAACTTTCTATGGCACACTTTTCGAGCTAAATCAAGCAAGAAATCGCACATACACACGATCTAATCATCCCATAAGCTCTGATACCAATTGTGGTATATCCTATATCATAACACGGGGTCGATTCTTGGATCTGGCTAGTTTCTAGAGAGAGAAACACTTGAGAGAGAATATTCTAGAGAGAGAAAGTGTTTTCTTTGTAAATGAAATTATGACTAGCTTGCCTCTTCCAAAGTTGGAAGAGGCTATATATAGTACTTACAATATACCGGGTATTCGTACCCGACTTAAAACCGAAAAACGTACTATTAACTATTAAACTACGAGCTATAATAAATAGTAAAATACATGGGGTGACCGAGTCTTTTTCTAATATCTAACATCCACTCTTATGCAGAAAGTGAATAATCAAGCATCTGACCTTAAGCCACACAAGCTGCTGTTCAAGGAGGTAGTAGGAAAGCTGGTTAAGAGGGTAAAATTGTTGGAGGATAAACTCAAATGTAGAAAAAGGGAGTTTGTATTGACTGATTCTGACAAGGAAGAGGATGCTGAACAAGATGTGGATCCTCTTATCAAGCTGGCTAAGGCAGCTGCTACAGCTGCTGCTGCTTCAGCAGTTCCTACTGGTGGTTCTCATGAAGCTGAAATTCCACCTAGTTCTTCTGTTCCTACTGATGATTTTGCTGGTGATGTTCCTGCTGCTGCTACTACTGGTCCTTCTGCTGATCCTTCCAACAAGGGTAAATCTCCTTTAATGGAAGAAGACACTCCAGTCAAAGAAGCAACATAAAAAGGATATACAATCTAAGTTTTATGTAATCATAAGTAAATACTAATGGATCTAGCCTAGCATCTTATAAGAAGGTAAAGAACACAAATCAATCAAACAATACATAAGACAATATTGAATATTGAAGGGGATAAATGAACTTTATTGTTTAAAACATAGATTAAAGATTTGTTACATAGAGTTTTGAGGCCCTAAAGGAGGCCTTAAAAAGCTGCCAAAACTCAATATAAAAGTTAGGGTTCGTCTCCAAAAAGCTAGACACTTAAAAACCATATAATAGGTTTTTTTTATATTATATAGGAAAAGCGGTTTGCGTACGACGTCGTGTTATAGTCGTGACGCCAGTCGCCACGTCGAATCTTTTAGAGCCACTTTAAGTCGGCTACGTTCTGACGTCGTCGCCAAATCTCTGACGTCGTCACTTTAAAAATCATGACGTCATCGCTTGGAACTTGCGACGCCGTCTCCATGCTCTGTATGCATGATTTCGTTAAAGGATTTGGTGTAGAGTTGCAGTCTTGTCCGTTTCTTCTCCAAATGAGCCCAAGTCAGGTGATTTCTCATATGTCATCCAAGTATAAAAAACACAAAAACAAACGATTAAGCACATAATCTGGCATATTTGGCATGATTAAGGAGGTTAAATGAGTCGATAAAAAGTGTATAAAATGACACATCTTCAAATACCCCTTACACCTTGGGATTTGCTTGTCCTCAAGCAAATGGGCTTTTCTACCTAGACAATAGCAATATTGGGGGCATTTAACCTACTCTTTAAAAGCAGTTTACGACATAACCTCCTAGACCTCGTAATTAAAAGCACGGAAAGTATATGCAAGCACCTCACATAAGTGTTTGGATTATCTCTTTCTCTCGGTGTATAATAAATTATAACACTATAGGAAACAGAAAATTAACACTCATTACTTGTCATAGCATATAAATTACCATAGGCTTGGTAAATGATCAAACCTCCACTGCTAGATGCAAGTAATAGTCATTACTATCAAAGAGGTCTTTTAAGGGTTGTGGGGTATATGTTTAAGATAACATAAGTGGAAACGGAAACGAATGGGAAATATTTGGGGAGTGACTTTTTGGGTGAATTTTGGGTGAAAGGACCTAATTATTTATACGAATACACGCTGATTGGGTTGCTAAGCCAAAGACTCTGACAAAGATATACACACTCTACAGAACTCTACATCAATCTCTTTTCTTTTTATTTTTTATTTAACATAATACATCATTTGGGGTTTATAAAGGCACCCATACTCTTGAGTTTTAGAACTCATAATTACAATCTAACTAATGACCCAAATTAAGGCGGATCAACATAGCATGGAGATCATTTGACAAACTTATAGGGGTATTGACTTAACTTTTCTTTCCTATTCTTCCGAGAAATAAATACTACCATGAATCCCAATCGTCTCAAAACTGTATTTACAAGGATAAGGACTTAGCAACCATGTATCAATAGTTAACTTGGGTTAAAACAATAATGTACTAAAAGCGAGTACATACAAGGTAGGCTATGGCGATTTAGGTGTAACAATTAGTTTAAGGGTTAACAATGCTCTTCATTAATAGTCCAGCTTAACCAGAAAATTACAAGAACCGTGAAAAGGATAGGCTCGGAGTAGGGGAGTCTTGCACTAAAAATAAGTGTGAAGCACGGGTGTGGGATAGTTATATGATCGATGTGACCATCATAACAATTACAGGTTTAAAACATGGGTTAATCCTAATGCCTCTTATCTAGCAAATCCTAATACTCACTATGCGCTCTCAAGATGCATCATAAAAACAATTTCTAGAATTTAATACACTACCCTCGTATAATTTAATACTGTTAGGAATAAAAGGATTCTTAACTGTTACTACTGCTGGTTCAAATTACAACTGCTGGTTGGAGTTACTGCTGCTGCTCAAGATTGAAGAAAAAGTTCTAAGTCATTACTACTGCTAGTGTAATATTAGTACTTCCAGTACAAAATGTTACTACTGCTAGAAGAGTTTATGTTGTTGCACTTAGTTAGTACTGTTAGTTTGTTTTAGTACTGCTAAAAAGATATGTATGGGATATTTTAGGAAAAGAGTGTATGAGTATAAAACGCGTTGTAAGCCCATTAGGGTTCCTTGGTGTATAAAAGGAGACCCTAGGGCATGTAGTTCATATATCTCATTCTTCATATTTAGTCATATATAGCTTCAAGGTTTTGTATAACCCTAACATTCATAATCGTGTTCACGAACTGTTTTATGTATATTAAGGATGCTCGTGGTATGTTTGTATTGCCAAAGGGTTAGTTTATACTGCTCGTTCATATAAAGTTTCTACTGCTATGATCAGGTATGTGTTATCTATTTGTGGAAACTTGGTAATGACATTGACGAGATAGTATTATTGGCTGCTTACATCTAAACAGAAGGTTGACAAGCTGATATAAGTGTTGTGAAAATAGTAGTAAGTTTATACTGCCAACATGCTTGTTAGTACTGCTGCTTGAATAGTTTGTACTGCTAGAGTTAGCAGTTAGTATTGTACGTTCATACTTAGTACTGCTGGCAACAAAGGTTTCTACTGCCAGTTATGATAGATATCGGACAAAGGGAAGTTTTGGATTTCGGATTGAACAGGATGCTTCGTTTAAGGGGAAGCTAACAGATTGATTTTGGTTTAAAGATTTAAAGGCTCATATTTTATTGGTTTAATTGATTACAAAGAGGATTATTTATCACTTATTTGGAGTTGAAGTAGAGTTTCACAGGTTTGTGTTCTTATCATATCTTAAACGGCTTACAATGTTTAGAGATAACTTGTTCGTGCTTAGAAACGATGTGACGAAGACTTGACAAATCTAGCAAAGGTGTGTGATCTATAAACTTATGGTGCTCAATGCTCACATTTGCTATCACTTGGTATGTGTCTCATAGATGATGAGGATTTTTGTCAAGAGATTGTGGTCTACTTATATTTCACAGATTTATTTATAAGTTTGACGTCACGTGGATAGTATAAGATATAAGACACAAGTTTTTGGTTGTTCTACTTCAGCATCAAGTTGGTAATATTTAGTTTTCTTCATCAGTAATCATTACATAGAGCCTACAGAATTGAAGATTCACGAAATGGTTAACATATGGGTTTCAAGGGAAGCTTATTGTTAAAATGTTTAACCATTTACATGCGTCATTGAGGTGAAGGTTTTTACTACTACTAGTCATTATTACTACTGGTAGTGTAAGTTTCTACTGCTTGAATTCATTTATACTTATTGTGCATCATGGATGGTAATTCGAAATATTGGAAAGCTTGGATTAGAAGTGTGATACATGGTTTGTGGTTGTGAAGATCAAAGTTGCATACTTTAGTCCCCTGTTGGATTATGACAAAAAAGGGAAGAAGATTTACAAAGAAAAATTGCAACTTACAGATCCTTGATGGTGTAAGGGGAAGTTTCATTCACTGTATGGTTTTGTCATTATCAACTAAGGGAAGATTGTTGGGAATTATATTGAGTTGATAAGTCAAAACAATGAAACAAGTACTGCTAATATATGAAACCAGTAGTATATATGTTGGATACTACTGCTAGGCATCACAAAAGGTTTATACTGCTAGTACTTGATAAGATTTCAGAAGACTTCCTCAAGAAAATAACAGAAGATAAAGATAAATGTTTAAAAGATTTAGTTGGAATAATATCTTTATTGTTATTCTTTGTAAACCTAATACTCTCTATTATTTAAAGAGATATCAGGTCATAGGTTTAGGGTGTGTCAAGATGTAAACACCTAAACGTGTGTGTGTAGGCGTGAGTCTTATTATAGACGCTTAGTGTTTAGCCTCAAGGTCAAGGTAACTTGATCCTGTTATAGTTCATTGATATAACCGTTCTACCATTGATCAAGGTAGAATTGGGGCTTGGAGTAATTGTTATAGTGAAGATAATGATGAAAACCTTGTTACAATAACAATGATTCTTTATTTTGAATAATCTACCTTTGTTATTGTTCATCCTAGATTAGTTCTAATCAAACTAGAGCTATAAACGATCCAAGAACTATCACATGTTTTAGTTTTATCAGCGTTCATCTGCACTAACACCAGGTCTTGATAACCGCATATTTTCTGTTAGTGTGAAGACTCTGAAGTGCGGCCACATGTCTAACTCAGAGATACATGATGCTATAACCTCCATCTTCGAAGCACCCTTCTTCACTAGTAGTGTTTGCCGAAAGTCTCCGCCTAAAAGAACAGACTTGCCTCCAAATAAACGATGTGGCATGGTCAATATATCTTTAAGAGTTCAATCCAATGCTTTAAAACAATGTCTATCATTCATGGGAGCCTCGTCCTAGATATAAGGATCTGTATTGTCGGCCAATAACTTTCCAAGGTGACTATTTTTGGTAACCTTACACAATGATTCTTCTATAAGTTCTATGGGAATTTTAAACCTAGAGTGTGCAGTTCGGACTGAGGGGAGATGCATAAGACAGCATACGGATGACGCAAATTTGCCAAAACACTTTTCTTTAAGGAGTGCAAGGGCTATTTGATGGTTTTCCAGAGGAAAGTTTTTTGTCCAGTGCCTACATGTAATTAGACGAATATAAGCTCTTTGTTTAATTAGGGCGTTGGCATCAATGATGAGGTCATATATCTTCCTCTGAGGACCGTTTAACCTAGGAACTGACTCAGCTTTCTGTTGTTGCAATTCTTCTTGATTGTAGTTCCTTTCCTCCATTAGCAATCTGTTAGCTAGCATATCTAGTAGTCCTGGAGGAGGTGGTCCTAGCCCAAAATTTTGTAATGACTTTCCACAATTGTTCTGGATAATCTCAATTTCATACAATATGTATCCCTAGAGGCTATCATCATTGTGATGATAGTTAGGGATGTGGGTCATTTCTGAGACTCTCCCAAGGATATCGTGACTCATTTCTTTCCAATACTTTGTCCAAAGTTTTAAAGGATCAGTAACCTCACAATGAGTGAGTATGTGAGCGAATACAAATCTGAGTTGTGAATACTTTGCAGATGCACATGCCTCTTGCATTGCAATGTCCCACTTATTGTCGTATCCGAGCAGACACAATGCCTCACAAGCGGCTCTACATGTGGGATAAAAGATGTCGTGCACAGTTTGGACTTCGGGGAAGTCTCTGCAACCCTTTTGGTGAAATAGCAACATTCAAAAATAGAAAAGCTCACCTAAGGTTGGATGCACATATGCAAGACGACCAACAGTTGATTTACTATTTTGATGTAGCAACCAGCTTTTCCTATCATCATACCACACAAATTCTGAAAAGAAATCTAAGTACGTTAAATGCCTTCCGTCTTCATTAGTGGCATTATAGGCGAACCATTTAGTCAGTGTCTGATGACATCAATTAACATCACTTTTATAGCATCATTTATCCTATGTAAACAACCCATTTTGTATGATTATTGCAAGAATTGTTACTTAATCATTTTTATTTAAGAATTGCAGTAATTATGGAGTACTTGGTGAAGATCAGCAAAAAAGGCACGTATTCTGGAGCTTAAACGAAGACATTTAAAGAAACTGACTCTGACGTCCTATACGCCGTATCCATCAAGGAAGATATGGCGTATCTGTGCATGCACTTTACAAGAAACCCTCGGTACATTGGACCATTCAAAATCCTTGAACGGATTGGCCCAGTGGCATACAAACTAGAGCTTCCTGAAGAACTCAATAATGTCCACAGTACTTTCCATGTTTCTAATCTAAATAAATGCCTATCTGATGAATCCCTTGTCATTCCAATGAAAGAACTTCAACTTGATGATAAGCTCAACCTTGTGGAAGAACCAATAGAAATTATGGATCGAGAAGTCAAGCAACTAAAACAGAGTCGTATCCCTATAGTTAAAGTAAGATGGAACACTAAAAGAGGACCATAATTTACATGGGAATGCGAAGATTAAATTCATGCCAACTATCCACGTCTGTTTTCAAACATCACTCCGGCATTTAACTAAATCTCGGGATGAGATTTCTGTTAAGGGAGGGAGACTATAACAACCCCAAATTTTCATCAATGTAATTATCCATCTATTAAATTAGATGCAATTTTCATCAATGTAATATCTACTTATTAAATTAAGTACAACCATTTTTACGGGAATATTTCTGCTTTATTCCACTCTTTATGCAACGTAACTTGCATAACCAAAGTAAACGAGCTCACGCAACAACCAACGCCAACTATATCTATATTTATATCATATAAACATCCTAATATGTCAAGTCTATGTTCTAATATTATATTTACCGAATACGTTATCCATTTAACGTACCAGTTACAACGTTACTTCAAAACAAGCATAATACGTTAACATTTATTCCAAAAACCCTAATTTCATGTGATGTTTTCATTTAAACCAAGTGTACAAATATTCAAGGCAAATGTACAAATATCATAGCATAATATTTGAATTATACTTCCCACTAAAACCATGGTACAACACGTTTAAGAACAATGTATAAATCCATGAAGCACAAATTCAAATAAGCTCATTTTTCCCTCCATTTCTTAAGGCACTTTGTACCACATTTTAAACACATGTTACAAGCTTCCAATGTACCCACTTTTAACTAGATTTTCTTTTCATACATATACAACGGTCCTAAAATCCTAAAACCCCAACTCGAAACCCTAACACCGTTACCCCTTAACTAGTTTAACTAGTTAAAACCATTTTTAAAATCAACTAGCTCCCTCTACACTAGCACCACTATGACCTCACCACCACATCACCACCAAGCAGCCACCCTACCACCTCCATCACCACCCCATGTCACCACCTTAATCACCAAGCAAACACCCTTTTCTTCACCTCCGTGTGAAACCGCACCCTCCCACAACACTCCACCTTGCATAGCTACTTTCCTAGCTCATAATAATCACCATGGCTAACCCTTGGCCACCACTCCACTCTACTTGATCCCTACTTCACTCAAAAAACCTTTGTAACAAATTCCATTCTTGCCAACTATTATCCCACGATATCATTACAATTTTCATATCTCATCATAAACTTAAACACATACTTAAAATTATGATCAAGCTAATCTAAGGAAGATAGAAGAGAAGAAAGAAGGAAATCTAAGCCAAGTTGAAGCCAAGAAACAAGAAAAGAGGTCCTTGATTTATTTTCCTAGGCGTTCGACCCACATCCATCACATTCGACCCATCTCAAGCTCTATTAAGCTCATGACTTGTTAAATAAGCTCTTAGAATCTTGTATAAGCTGTTATTTATCTTCTATAAATCTCATGTAACAAACCTTTGATTCATAAATCCACATGCATGGTTTTTCCTAAAACCATACGCACCCTAAAATCCTTATAAACCCTTCATTCAGTGTATTCCAATATTATAAACTAAGTCTTAAGTTGTTTATAATAAAAGCTAATATTATAACGCTCTATTATCATTTTTATAAGCATTAAAACTAATCTTAAAAGCTTAAACCCACCTGGTTAATTTTTCTAAACCAAACGCACCCATTTTGGTATTTCATGTACACAAGCTCTTTCTATAAGCTATAAGCTCATAAACTTAACTTATTTTAGCTTATTCTAATAAGCTATAACCTGCAAATTGATTTCTTAGTCAAAAATATCAATATTATGGTTTTTGGACTAAATTCGCAAATGTTTTCATGCAAAGGGGTATATATTGTAAATTCTTGAAACTTATAACTAAAGAGGCTAAAATTGTAATTATTCTAAAGTTAAACTTCAGTGGTTGTTTTGTCATACTTGAAAATTAAAGGTTTAAAGATTTTAAAAGTTATATTAAAAGGATTAACTTTGTAAATATATATAAACCAAGGGTATATATTGCCATTTTGCATTCTTAAAGGTATAAGATGTAATATTTTTATATAAATTATAAAAATATATTTAAATATTATAAGACTCGATTTTATTAAAACCCGAAACATTTGTCGTTGTCATTCGTCGATCGAAACACTATAAAATCAATTATGTTATAAATATAACATAATTTTGAAGAAACCTAAAATGATAAAATCTTATCATTTAATCTATAACGTATCACGTTACTAGGGAATTTCATGTGAGGGGTTTCATTTGGGTAGACGTTTTGACGAGTTGCTGGATTTACGATTTAAAGTGTCCTAGCTCCTCAAACGTTTACTACATGACCTTTGGATTATAATAGCCCGAACAGTGTTACGATGTTTTCATAAACTAATAAACTAAATTAACGTCAATGTTAAATAAAGCTTTGAAGTATAATCAAACTAAGACTTGACATATATTAACTCAGGTTGCGTGACAAAGCCGTTTAACACCATTTGAATCACTTTTGACATCAATCAGATTTCCCTAAACTAAGGTGAGTTCATAGGCCCACTTTTACATGTTTTCTAAACTTCGTGGGGAGATACATGCTATAAACCATGAATACAAGTGTTTTTCCAACTGTGTGATATCCTGATATATTATTGCCTAAGTTTGCCTGCATGGCCCAATATTTCATCATCATGACCATTTTCGTCACTGCGTAGTTGAAAGAGATTATTTTGGTTAGTTCTTTAGGGTGTGACGCTCCGTTGGTTTGTGCCTAGAAGTTTGGGTACCAATTGCACTATATTAGATTTATTAATGGGTAACTTTTGGCACAAAAGTTACTTTCTGATGGGCGTAGGTTCCTCCCCAATGTTACTGCGGTGATTTCATGTTAACGTGTTGGTGTCATAAGCTTAAATGCAATAATACTGTTTACTATGATAATTGTAAATGCAATTACAATTATTACAAACTATGGGTGTATAACAACGTAACCCACTATTGAACTTATATTCAACTATTATAACTTAAAACGTGTGAATTTCACTCAACCTTTATGTTGACCTTTTAGCATGTTTATCTCAGGTAATTGAGCAATCTATGGCACGGAGTGCCATTAGACTTGAGGACGTCCAAACTTGTTATCATTCAAACTTTATGTTTTCATATGTATTTTGGGACCTCCTGTTTGTAAAACTCTGATATAATAATGAATGATAACTAAATATTCCAAAACGTCTCTTTTGAGTCATTTTCTATGATTATGACTGTTGATATATGAAGTAATACCCCAAATTAGCTTCCGCTGCTATATGTCAAATATCGAGGTGTTACATGTGGTTTTGTTTTTGGAATAATATATGTGCTTATGACTGCTATGTGAATATTATGTGTTGCATGATTGTTTGGATCAGATGGGTATGCCTACCCAGTATTTGTGTGATTATTAGAGTGGATAGGTACGCCTACCCTGGTTTGTGTGTGGTCATGCCCTAATTTTAGTGCTCCAGCTGGTAGGACCTTTAGGTGCGTAGGTGACATATGGTTATTGATTAGCGGTGATGCTAAGGTTGTTTGCATATATTCACTGTGATATAGCACTATTGCCTATTGTTTGAAATATTGGCACAGCTTTTGGGTTTAAGGTTAAACCTACGAGCTCACCAACATTATTGTTGACATTTTCGAGTATCATTTTCAGGTGTGTCAAATCAAAGGTATATGAATGATATTGGAAGAGCAATGGTGTAACTCAAGGGAACTAGGTCGAGATGGGTTTTGATTATTTGGTTTTGTCAAGTTTTAACTTGTAAACTTGATGTAAATCCAAGTTTCATTATTGTAAATTGTAAAGTGTGTAATCTTGTATCTTTTGCGATGAACATTATCATCGCATCCTGTGTTTTCGCCACTGACGGGGTGTGACAGCTCCCAACATGAATGCCCTACCTCTAGCTTGGTTCCCTGGGTTTCCATGACCATGACCCCCGTTATTAGCAACAGCTTGGTTTGGATGGTTTCCTCCCAGTCCTTGTGCTCTATTCAATCTAGGACATGCCGGTTTGAGATGGTCGGTACTACCACATTCATAGCATGCTCCACGAGTAGGTGTTGGGTTCCTTACATTTACCGGGTTCACATTCCTAGGCACAACTCTATAATCCTTTGCAAAATGACCCGGGCGGTTATAGTTAAAGCATGTGCGGCAAGGCCCTCTGGGTGCATTGTAGGAGTTGCAAGTGGTACACTTGGGCCAAGCACTCGTATTCTCTTTTCCTATAGGGTTTGCGGTTATAGCAAAAGAATTTCCAGTCCTAGTCCTCTTAGTATCATCCCTACCAATCTTATCCTTGCTAGGCTCCCCCACATTTCCTATTTTCTCTACCTTCTTAATTGATCCATTCCTAACAGCCTCATCGGTCAGTGCATCAGAAACCTGCACAGCCTTCTACACGGTCTTTGGCTTCGTTACTGCTACCATCTCACGGATCTGCGGAGCAAGTCCATACACGTATCTCTCAATCTTCCTACTTTCTGGAGTCACTAAATGTGGGACTAATCTAGCTAGCTCATGAAATTTGTTTGTATAAGCCGCATGGCCAGCCCCGACCATAACATGATTCCACATCTCAGTTTCTAACTTTTGCATCTCATGACTAATGAAATCTGTCGGTATACGCAGTATGGCCAGCCCCGACCATGCTTAACGTGCAGATCTAAGAGTTCCACCACGTCAAATCCTTACCCACAAATGAACCAGCAGTCTATTTCACTTTTTGTTCAATACTACAACCACTCATATCCTGCACGGACTCCATTTTCTCAATCCATCGGGTAAGAACTACATCACCTCCCTTACCATCATATTCCTTAAGGTTACAAGCTAAGAACTCCTTATATGAACAACTTACCCGGTTGCCACTCGATAACTCATTCCTAACGTTCTCCTGAACGTTCTCATTAACCACATTACCATTCTGATTTCCAACATTTCCTTGGTTACCAACCTGAGCTAAAAAGGCGGGTAAGAGGTTCTGCAATTGTTGGGCAATGATCGTCGAGAAGTCGGGTGCTCCTCCTACATCCCCATTGACTCCTTCTACATTCCTATTGACTCCATCTACATTCCCATTAGCTCCCAACCCCTGGTCATTCCCTTAACCATTTAATTCGTCAACACACTTATTATTACCTCCCATAGGTCCTTTACCCATCCCACCTCTACCAACCCGTTCCCCCTCCTTCCTCATCCTTGACGGCATTATCTACACGAGGGAGAACATGGGCAATGTTAGGTAGATAGGGAGACTAACATATATATAGAATATCTTACTATATATATAACTATACACATAATACCACTTTATGGTGTCAACATTGATTTGTGTGAACGTTATTACCAAGTACGAGTGAGTTGTGATACGCTTATAACTACGTTGGCCACCGTATTTATATCTGCATCCTTTCCCAGTCGTACTTAGTATTAAGCTCACACATCTTAATGACTGACATAACTAAAGCACCAAACCGCGAACACGTGAAAGCAAGGAAAAGCGGAACACCACACACATAGATCCTATACGCAACTAAATAACGGATCTTAGGTTATAGTCTAGGCTAACCCACCTAGTTCTCTATAACCTTAACTCTAATTACCAATTTTGTCACACCCCGATAATGGTGGAAACTCGGGAGCACAACATATTGATCAATCATAACACAAGATACAATATAGAGAAAACTACAATGCATAAACTTCAAGTGTTACAAAGACCATCAACCTCGAACAACCTCGAGTGATGTCCCAAATCACAATCAAATCCATCAACTCTTACAATTCCAATAACCCACACAGGGGTCCAAATCCAACTTAAACTAAAGCTAAGAATCCAAACAAAATAAACAAGCAAGACTTCACAGGAAAATCCACACGAGATACTTCTAAGCCTCCTATCACATATCACCAACTTACTCATCTTTCACCTCACCTGAAAATGATACTCAAAAACGTCAACAATAATGTTGGTGAGCTCGTAGGTTTGACCTTAAACCCAAAAGCTGTGCCAATATCTTAAAACAGTGGACAATAGTGCAATATGACAGTGAATATATGCAAATAACCCATGACTTAGCATCCCCGCTAATCCTGTAACACGACCTAGCAATCTCGCTAGTCGATTACCTTGCCCTAGCATCCCTGCTAGTTAGGTAGCAAAATATGTCACTTACGCACCTAAAGGGGCCTACCAGCTGGAGCACTAGATTAGGGCAGGACCTCACACATACTAGGGTAGGCGTACCCATCCGATCCAATAACCACAAAAATACTGGGATAGGCGTACCTATCCGATCCAAACAATCATGCAACACATAATATTCGCATAGGAGTCATAAGCACATATCTTGTCCCAAAAACAAAACCACATTTCGCACAGTCAAATTTCAAAACAGTTCAATACACATTTGAGTATCATTTTTCCCCAACGGGAAAATAGTAGAAAAATAGGGCTACGAGAACTTACCTCAAGAAAGTCTTAAGTAACCAAATTTCAATCACACAAGCAAATGCACCGACGTCTGCACACGACCTAGTCCAATTAATGTCCCATTAAATCATTTATTTCCAAAACAGTTTTCACGTTTGATGCATAGAGGCTAGATGCATTGTACAACTACCCATAACAATTTAGTGGTGTGATGGTTGACGCCCCATCCTAAAATATCTTATTAATCTGATATCCTAACGATACATACTTATACTATTTAAAGAAAATAGCTAAGTAATATAAGTAAATATTTATAATAAATAATTATAAATATATCTCGAATAGTCCATTCCATTCGTACCTTAAGTTCCAAAAAAAATTATAATATTGTTAAAAATAAAACGTTACTCATAATAACAATATTAGAGAAGTTTCGAAGAAAAAATATATTTTCGTCTTTAGAGAATATTATTAAATAAATAAAAAATAATAATAATAAAAATTTATCGTTTAAAACCAAAATCATGTTCTATGAAGAAAAACTTTCTAAGTATAAGTTTTACGAAATTTTCCGGACATGACCCATACGTTTTATATGACGTTTTCCAAGGTTTTAAACATTTTTCACAATTTCGACACTTTTGACAAAATTCCAAAATCTCAATCTTTAACGTTTACTAAAATGTTTTCCCAAATAGCGCTCATATCACTTTCGAAATACATTTCACTTTCAAAAGCCCGTCAAAAACTCTTAAAACGACTAAATATCGCTTATTGGGCTTTATGGCCCAATAAGGGTCCATTAAGGTATTTATACGTCCAAAATACGATTCAAGCTCAAAACTAAGGTCTATTTATATACATAAGCTCATAATAATAAGTAGAAAATAATCTGGACCATAATAAGCCAACAAATAAGCCACGACTTATTTGTGCTTATTGGGCCATCAGCCCAAGAGCTCAAAAAATCATGTCTGTAAGCTTAAAAATAAGCTAGTACGCTACGTATAGTATTTGGTTACTACCATAAGCTATAAAAACTGTCCACGAACATATGCCATATCACGAAAATAATAAAAATCACTCCCCTTGTAATTTTAAAGTAGGACGTGAGCACATAAGCTTAAAATAAGTCACGAAAAGCCCACAAACTAAGCTATACAAGCTATTATACAAAATAAGCTATCTAGCAATATATGTTTCTCAACCATCATGACCATAATATCAAAACTAACAAAACCTTATCCTTGTTTCTTTTTATTCAAGCCCTAAACGCACCCTAAACGCACCCTTTTATTCATTTCGTTTCCAAAAATCGATTTTTACGACGATCAACTTGTACAACTAACATCTATGCATCAATATAAACCCAAAAGGACAAACGAAATTTAAATTTGGAAACTTACAAGAAAATCTTCAAAAATGTAGATTTCGACACGAACCGGACAACCCAAACGTTGTTTAAATGAATACCCAAATACTCGTATCAACCCGGAATATCACGTTCTTGATCAAAGTTGGAAAATCTATGGTGGTTTGTGGTGGTTGGTGGCGGACGAACACACACACACACACACACACACACACACTTATGAGTGTGTGTTTTTTTGAAAACTAAAATGAGAGAATGAATGGGATGTTGGTTGTAAAATGGAATATATGTGTACAAGTGGGAACATTTTAGCTAAAAATATGGCATCCTTGTCTCCTATGAGACTTGAACCGGCCATGGTATCCAAGGGGGTTCGGGGTGTCGTTTTTGTGTCGGGATTACTTAAAAGCTCGTAAAACTTAACCGTAAATTGTTCCCCAAAGTTAATTAGCATTTTTATTCACTTTAAAAATACTTTTCCATTAACCTAGAGTATTTACATGACATATTTACACTTAAAACCTTTTAAAACTCATTTAGAAATTAACGGACGTGTCGAGACTCGTTTTTTGGCATTTCTTAAAATTCACGGGTAAACCACCCGGAATGCAAATAACACAATAGTAATCTCTAAAAAGGACTATAATTCACAATAAACCATAAATTGCAACAATTCTCAACAAAATCACCACCGTCAACACGGTACCAAATCCGAATAAACTGACAAACATCAAATAGTCAAAAGACTAAAAATGAAATATTCAGAACACAAAAGGGCAAAGGTTACATTCTACCCCCTTAAAATAATTTTGACCCCAAAATTCAGCTACTAACATTACTAAACAAATTCGGGTGCTTCAATTTCATCTGATCTTCACGTTCCCACGTGAGTTCAGGACTAGTTTCAAATTCCACCGAACCTTGACGATGGCAATTCTACTCCGCTTCAACTTCTTAAACTCTCTTTCCAAAATTTCAACAGGCTCTTCCTTAAAATTTAACTTAGCATCAACTTGGATCTCATCCAAGGGCACTTGCAATGTTGGATCAGCCAAACACTTCTTAATTTACACGTGAACTGTCATGAACACCATCTAATTCCTCAGGCAATCAACCTGTATCTACAGGGCCTATTTTTCCATAATCTCAAAAGGTTCAACAAATCTAGATTTTTTGGGATTAAAAGTCTTCTAATGCTGTTTGGATTATCTGCCTTCTCATGTTTTTGTAATGCTGGCTCAAATGGATTTAGTATGCTACTCATGAACTTCAAAGAAAAAACTAAGTAGTTACTACAGCTAGTACAAAAAGTTATGCAGCTAGTAGAAAGTTTTACTACGCTAGTACAAAGACTGCTGAAGTTAATGCTGGTTGTAAGAGTTATACTGCCAAGAAGTACAAAGTTAATGCTGCTAAAGGAGTTAATGCTGCTAGTAAAGAAGTTAGTACTGCTGAGTTAGTTAGTACTGCTTATGTTATTTGTATGAGATATTTTGGCAAAAGATATGTATAAGTTATTTGTTTAGAAGATTATGATTACTTAGGAAAGTATTGTAAGTCGTTTAGGACTCCTTGGTGTATAAAAGGAGGTCCTAGGGCATAGAGATTAATGTACCGCACCATACACAACACACCATACCAAAACAAGTCATTCATAGAATTATCATAGCTTCAAGGTCTTTGTAACCCTAATACTTTGAGAGTATTCGTATTAATAATATTGGAGCTTTTGTTTGTTAAATTATATGCTCATATAATTACTGTTTCATTGATAGTTCTTCTTAATATTAAATATTAGATTCCGCATAATCTTTAATACATTCAAAGTTTCTACTATAGTTGTGTTGGATTTATCTAATATAACTAATCCTTATACAAGCTTAAGAAATCCGATCTATTAAAGTGGGATCAATAAGTGGTATCAGAGCTTGTTGCTTTGAGAAACTTTGCTAGAAGACATGGATCAAGATTCTGCACACATGGTGGCTGCATCCAAAGTTCCCATGCTCAAACCGGGTAAGTTTGAGTTATAGAGGATGAGGATTGAACAATACATCCAGATGATAGACTGTGCATTGTGGGAAGTCATAGAGAATGGTGCAACCTTGCCAAAAACACAAGTTGTGAAAGGTGTTACAATAGTGATGCCTATTACATCTGCTGAAGATAAGGCTCAAAGAAGATTAGAAGTAAATGCTAGAAGTACTTTAATGATGGGCATTCCCAATGAACATCAGTTAAAGTTTAACTATATAAAGGATGCTAAGCTGTTGTTGGAAGCTGTAGAAAAGAGATTTGGTAGGAAAGCAACTACTAAGAAGACTCAAAGAAATCTCTTAAAGCAGCAATATGAAAACTTCACTACTCTAAGCTCAGAGATGCTTGATCAAACCTTTGATAGGCTTCAAAAGCTTGTGAGTCAGTTGGAGCTTTTGGATGAAAAGCTTTCACAAGAAGATGTTAATCAAAAGTTATTAAGAAGCTTGTCACCTGAGTGGAACATACATGCTATTGTGTGGAGGAATAAAGCTGAGTTAGAAACAATGAGCATGGATGATCTCTATAACAACCTCAAGCTGTATGAACCAGAAGTCAAAGGGATGTCTAGCTCAAGTTGAAGCACACAGAACATAACTTTTGTGTCCTTTTCAAATAACAACACTAGCAGCTCTAATGAAGCAGTTAATGTTGCTCATGAAATTACTACTGCTAGCACTCAAGTTAATGATGCTAACTCTACAAATATTGATAACTTGAGTGATGTTGTTATTTGTTCATTCTTTGCTAGTCAACCAAATAGTCTTCAACTTGCACATAAGGACTTGCAATAAATTCATCCAGATGATATGGAAGAGATGGATTTGAGATGACAAATGGCCATGTTGACTATGAGGGCTAGAAGGTTTTAAAGAATACAGGAAGGAAGCTTACTGTTAATGGCAATGAGACTATTGGTTTTGATAAGTCCAAAGTGGAGTGCTACAACTGCCACAAGAGGAGACATTTTTCTAGGGAGTGCAGAGCTCCAAGAAATCATGACATCAAGAACAAGGAAAGCTCAAGAAGGAGTGTTCCTGTGGAAACATCTACTTCCATAGCTTTGGTGTCATGTGATGGTCTTGGTAGATATGACTGGAGTGATCAGGCAGAGGAAAGGCCTAATTATGCACTCATGGCTTACTCATCTTCAAGTTCTGACTCAGAGGTATCCAATGATTCAAATTGTTTAAAATCTTGTATGGAAACTGTTAAATTACTCAAATCTCAAAATGATTAACTATTAAGAGATTTATAAAAATCTAGTTTAATGGTTTTAGGCTATAAAACAGGTTTAGAATCAGTGGAAGAAAAACTTGAATTTTATAAAAAGAATGAGTCTATTTATGTAGAAAAAATTAATGGCTTAAAATGAGAAATTCAAGTAGGAGAAATAACTATTAGAGAGCTTAAGAGGAAGCTTGAAAAATTCAAAAAGAAAAAGATAGCATTCAGTTTAATGTAGATAAATTTGAAAATGCATCTAAAAGTTTAAACAAGATCATAGAGTGTCAGATTGTTAATAATTGCAAGAAAGGTTTAGGCTATGAAAATTATAATGCAGTTCTACCTCCCTACACAAGAAATTTCATGCCTCCAACACCTGATTTGTCTTTTGGTTTAGATGCGTTTGTTAATGAGCCTGTAGTTGAGAACAGTAAAGCTATGTCTAGTGAAGAAGAGCCTAAGGTAGTTAGGAAGAATGATGATGCCCCAATTATTTAAGAATTAGTGTTAGATAGTGAGGAAGAAAATGTGTCTCAAACTAAAACTGAGAAGAAAACAGTTAAGCCTAGTATTGCTGAGATAGAGTTTGTCAAACCTAAGCAACAAGAGAAAACTGCTAGTAAAACTATTAAACAAGTTTAGAAACATAGGCAAAACACTCATAGGCCAAGAGGCAATCAAAGAAATTGGAATAATATGATGTCTCTAAAACTAGGAAGCAATTTTAAGAGGTTTAATAAGGCCTGTTATGTGTGTGGAAGCTTTGTTCATTTGCAAGTTAATTGCAATTACCATCAAAAACAGTTTCAAAATCAAAGGATGGTAAAAATTGTTTGGAACAATGCTCAAAGGGTGAATCATCAAAACTTTACTAAAAAGACTCACCCTTGTACTAAAAAGAACTTAGTTCCAAGAGCTGTACTAATGAAGTATGGTTTAGTATCAGTTAATACTGCTAGACAAGTTAATGCTGCTCACTCAAAATCAACAGTGAATGTTGCTAGACCAATGTCATATCTTTCTAAAACAGCACATTCAACTGTTAAGAGGCCCATTCATAAGAACACAACATTTAAAAACAGTAATATTAATCAAAGGGTTAATACTGCTAGGGATAAAAAAAATTAATACTGCTAGGCCAAAAGCAGTAGTTAATGCTGTTAAAGGGAATATTTTAATGTTGTTAAGGCCTCAGCTTGTTGGGTTTGGAAACCAAAGACTAAAGTTTTAGACCATGTTTCTAAACACAACAGTGCATCAATCACCCTAAAGAAGTTTGATTATATTGATGCACAAGGCAGATCCAAGTCAGTGATGGCTTGGGTCCCCAAAAGAAACTGATTTTCTTATCTAATGTGCAGGGCAATCCACAAATGGATTTACAGGATCAAGGAGTGATTGATAGTGGATGCTCAAGGCACATGACAGGGAACATGTCCTATCTTACAGACTATGAAGAGATAGATGGAGGATATGTTGCTTTTGGAGGGAACCCAAAGGAGGGAAAATCACAGGAAAAGGTACCATTAAAACTGGTAATCTAGATTTTGAAAATGTGTATTTTGTGAGAGAGTTAAAGTTTAATCTCTTTAGTGTCTCACAAATGTGTGATAAAAAGAATAGTGTTCTTTTTAATGACACTGAATGTATTGTTTTATCTCCAAACTTTAAGTTAATTGATGAAAGTCAAGTTTTACTTAGAGTTCCTAGAAAGAACAATATGTATAGTGTTGATTTAAAGAACATAGTTCCTAAAGGAGGTTTAACTTGCCTTTTTGAAAAAGCCACATCTGATGAATCTAAACTTTAGCATAGAAGGCTAGGTCACTTAAATTTTAAAACCATAAATAAATTGGTTAAGGGAAATCTTGTAAGAGGTTTACCTTCTAAACTTTTGAAAATGATCAAACTTATGTTGTTTGTCAAAAGGAAAAGTAGCATAGAACCTCTTGTAAGTCCAAAATAGAGAACTCAAACAGTCTTCCTTTACATTTGTTGCATATGGATTTGTTTGGTCCAACATTTGTAAAAAGCCTTATGAAGAAAATGTATTGCCTAGTTGTCACAGATGATTATAGTAGGTTTACATGGGTTTTCTTTCTAGCTACTAAGGATGAGACTAGTGGCATTCTTAAGTCCTTTATAACTGGTATAGAAAATCTAGTAGATCACAAGGTTAAGGTGATTAGGTGTGATAATGGAACTGAATTTAAAAACAAAGAAATGAATCAGTTTTGTGAGATGAAGGGTATTTTGAGACAATTTAGTATAGCTAGAACTCCTCAACAAAATAGAGTTGCTGAGAGGAGGAATAAGACACTAATTGAGGCTGCTAAAACTATGCTAGCTGATTTTAAGTTGCTAACTACTTTTTTAGCAGAAGCAGTTAATACTGCTTGCTATGTGCAAAATAGAGTGTTAGTAGTTAAGCCTCATAACAAGACCCCATATGAACTTTTTAATGTTAGAACACCAACTTTAAGTTTTATAAGACCATTTGGGTGTCCTGTTACTATTCTCAATACCATAGATCACTTAGGCAAATTTGATGGTAAGGCTGATGAAAGTTTCTTTGTTGGATACTCTTTAAATAGTAAATCCTTTAGGGTATTCAATAGTAGAACAAGGATAGTGGAAGAAAACTTGTATATTAGGTTCAGTAAGAGTAAACCTAATGTTGTAGGTAGTAGACCAGATTGGCTATTTGATATTGATGCATTTTCAAGAACAATGAATTATGAGCCAGTTGTTGCAGGTACACAGTCTAATGGTTTTATAGGTTCAAAAGCAAGTGATAATGCAGGTCAAGCTAGAAAGGAGACAAAACCTGTCAAAGATTACATTTTTCTGCTATTATGGACTATTGATCTACCATATTCCTAAGATCCAAAGAGTTCTCATGATGATGGATCCAATCCTTCAAGTGATGATGGAAAGAAGGTTGATGAAGATCCAAGAAAAGATAGTGAATGTAATGATCAAGAGAAGGAAGATAATGTTAACAGCACTAACAATGTTAATGTTGTTAGCACAAATGAAGTTAATGATGTTGGTGGAAAAACAAGAATTAAACTTTCATTTGATCCAAATATGCCTACTTTGGAAGATTATAGCATATTTGACTCCTCAAGAGATGATGAAGATGATGGTGCAGAGGCTGACATGAACAATTTGGATACAACAATCTAAGTCAGTCCTATTCTAACTATAAGAATTCATAAAAATCATCCTCTTGATCAAGTGATTCGAGATTTGCAATCAGCTACACAAACAAGACAGATGTCAAAGAAATTGGAGGAACATGGGTTTGTTAGTACTGTTCAATAAAGAACAAACCATAAAGACCTTCAAAACTACTTGTTTGCTTGCTTTTTATCACAGGAAGAACCCAAAAAGGTAATTCATGCGTTAAAGGATCCAAGCTATATAGAGGCTATGCAGGAAGAGCTTCTACAATTCAAGTTATAAGAAGTTTGGACTTTAGTAGATTTACCAAATGGAAAAAGGGCTATAGGCACTAAGTGGGTTTTTAGGAATAAAAAGGATGAAAGGAGAATTATAATAAGAAATAAAGCAACATTGGTTGCTCAAGGATACACACAAGAAGAAGGGATTGACTATATGAAGTCTTTGCCCCTGTTGCAAGAATTAAAGAAATTAGGCTATTTTTATCTTATGCTTCATTTAAAGATTTTATGGTGTATTAAATGGATGTAAAAAGTGCTTTTCTCTATGAGAAGATTGAAGAAGAGGTGTATGTATGCAAACCACCAGGATTTGAAGATCCAGACTTCCCTGATAGAGTATACAAAGTTGAAAAAGCACTGTATGGACTACATCAAGCTCCTAGAGCTTGGTGTGAAACCTTGTCAACATATCTGTTGGACAATGGGTTTCAAAGAGGGAAAATTGACAAAACCTTATTCATCAAAAGACACAAAGGTGATATTTTGCTGGTCCAAGTTTATGTGGATGATATCATCTTTGGTTTAACAAAGACGGAGCTATGCAATGCATTTGAGAGGTTGATGCATGAGAAATTTCAGATGAGTTCTATGGGAGAACTTACATTCTTCTTAGGATTACAAGTGGAGTAGAAGAAGGATGGCATATTTATTAGTCAAGATAAATATGTTGGTGAAATTTACAGAAGTCAAGACTGCAAGCACACCAATAGAAACTCAAAAGCCTCTAATCAAGGATGAAAATGGTGAAAATGTGGATGTTCATATGTATAGGTCAATGATTAGTTCATTGATGTATCTTACATCTTCAAGACCTAACATCATGTTTGTAGTGTGTGCCTATCCTAGATACCAAGTCAATCCATGTATCTTACATCTTCAAGACCTGACATCATGTTTTGCAGTATTGGCCTGTGCTAGATACCAAGTCAATCCAAAGGTTTCACATCTTCATATTGTGAAAAGGATTTTTAGGTACTTAAAAAAGGTTGACCAAAATTAGCCTTTAGTAATCCGAAAATATTATTCCTTTTGATTGGTAAGCATACACTGATAGTGATTATGCTGGAGCAAGCTTGGATAAGAAGTCTACAATAGGAGGTTGTCAATTCTGTAATAGATTAAAATCATGACAGTGCAAGAAACAACACATGTTGCATTTCCCAACAAATTAGTTATGAGGTCTTGCTTCAGGAAGATGCTGTAAAATAAGATGCTTTAAAAATTCATAATAAACAAAAAAAAAGAAATAAAATATATATATACTATCAACTACTTGATTATGGTACATTTTAGGCAATACCAAATTCTTTATTATGACAATAATATACTATTAGCATAATTGAGAATCCTATTTTTTTCATTCCAAAACAAAGCAATAGAATAATACATTATATAATAGGGATGCAATGAAAGAATTGATTCAAATGGTAAAAGTCCATACTGACAAGAATTTGCAGATCTATACTTACAAAAAGCTTTTGATGTAAGTGGTTTCATATTGATTGCTAGTATGGAATACTAAATCCTTAAAATCTTTATCTCTTTATGTATTTTGGTAGAAGTTTTGTATACTTAGTACTATTATTCATTCATTAAAAGTTCTGCTGTAATATAATTATGCGCCTATTATACTTAATACGGCAGTTTTTCTACTGTTAGTTTATATCTTAAGTACTATTAGGTATACATTGATTACTGTAATTTATTGTTAAAATTGCTATGGAGTGTGTTTTCCTTGTTTTTTTGGACTAACATTGCAGAAAAAGCAAAAAATAGTTAAATTGATGATGGACAAAGCTGGTTATTATATGAAAATAGACATAAAGGAGTTTTGGTGAGAAAAAGAATTGAGAGAATTTATGAGAATAAAAAAACAGAAAGAGATGTATGCAATAAAAATAGACAGAGTGATTTGGCGAGTAAAAGAATTGAGAGAAGTGGTGAGTTGAAAAATAGAAAGAGATTTGAATATATTAAAAACAGAGTGTTTGGAATGGAATTGGAGTTAATGCTGGTGACTCAAAGTTAATGCTGCTAAGCATAAACTTAATACTGATGTTGAAAGTTAATGCTGCCAGGCATAAACTTACTAATGCTATTGAAAGTTAATGCTGCTAGGCAATAACTTACTACTGCTGTTGAAAGTTAATGCTGCCAGGCATAACTTACTACTGTTGGGTGACAGTTAATGTTGTTGAGGATATTTTCATAAATACTTTGATTAAGGGTTTCAATCACTCATTTAATTAATTTCATTCACTCATATACTCTCTAATCATAAACCCTAACTCAATTTTATCATTCATCATCAAAACCCAACACAAATGGCGGATCTAAAGTTTGTAGATACTCACAATTTGGTCGTGTTTTTGTCTAAACCCGCAGAAAGTGAAGGGTTTGAGCAGATAGTGGATTTTCTAAATGCAAATCTTATAAGATATACACTAACGATCAATCCTAAAACATTTCATACATAGACTATAAGTTCGGACTACTGTGCAAAAGCCAAACCTGTCAATGGGAAGTATAGTTACAGATCCTAGGTGATTGAAAGAGAAGATAATCAAACTGAATCCACTATGGGATAAGAATCTTCAACTAGAAGATGCCAAAGGTGTTGATTGTCTACCCAATTCTACCTTCTTTGAACAGCTTACACTAATAGGGTATGAGAAAATTTCACAGAAGCATACTTCAATAAGGCATCCTTTTCCTACAATGGAAATTTCGATACATACTATTTTACAATGCCCTTAGTATCTAAGACTACTGCATGGATTGAGTTTTAGTAGCACTATGGCATCTGTAATTATCTGTTTAGCTACAAACCAGAAGTTTAACTTTTCAAAATAAAATTTTGAAAGTATAGTGAAGAACTTGGATAATGTGGGTAAATTTTTGAAGTATCCAAGGTTTATACAAGTCTTTTTAGATACACAACTTGAATTGGATACCCTACTCATAACAGAAAGATATATTAGCACCTCTCACACTAAAAGATATTTAGGGAATATGAGAAAGGGGTAGGAAAGGTTTTTTATACTAGAAGGGAAACACCATTAATCCAAACAATGGTGGTACACGATCATCAGAAATAGGTGAAGGTTAACAAATCCCACTGATCCCCATCACACACCCACTTTTATTCAACCATCAACATCTCAACCACAAAAGAAACAAAAACCTAGGAAGCCAAGAGAAAGGACACCTCAGATACTCAGTCTAGTTGGTCCTATAGAACATGTAAACAGATGAGGCTGTCTAAATAGAGTATGGATGACAATTTGGTGAGGGATAGCTCCCGACTGCTCTAGCTAGAAGCATAATAGACAATGGTAACATATCTTCTACGACCCAAACCAAGGCAAACACTTATACCGCAAAAAATCTAGTGCCCTAGGCAACCTACTACAGGCGGTGGTCCCTAGGCGCCAAGAAACCATGGCGATACATGTGCTCAAACTAGGTTGGAGAATGTACTAAACATTCCAATGACCCTCTACTCAACTATTAGGTAACACAGACATCGAAGTGGTGAGGAACGTCCTAAAACTTAATAAATGATGGAATAATTACCAATTTACAAACAAGAGTTCCTTGATAAAGGTTTCACATCTTCATGCTGTGAAAAGGGTTTTTAGGTACTTAAAAGGTCAACCAAAATTGGGCCTTTGGTATCCAAAAGATTCTCCTTTTGATTTGGTAGCATACACTGATAGTGATTATGCTGGAGCAAGCTTGGATAGGAAGTCTACAACAGGAGGTTGTCAATGTCAGACAATACTGCAAGCTGCAAATCCTGTCAAGGAGATTCTTCTTAAATTGAATCTATTTGATCATAGGTCAATCCTCACGGATTTAAAGGTTACTCCAACCAAACACGGGCGAATGACAAAGCCATATTCGTCCCCCTGCTTTATTGCTAACTGTTTTAATGCAAGATACTTAAAGATAGAGGTGAAGGTACCTGGTTCCAGCTGTCTCACAGATTCATGGCCACGTGCTCATACCCAGCCGACAAATATAAAGACATCATGAAAGCTCAAGTACATGTTTCAAGACTTCCGCTAGTCAAATACCGTACGCCTTTCTTGAAGTGACGAAGTATTAAAGTCAAATAATTTCAAAGAAGTTTCCGTCAATCTGATACCGAACGTCTTTTTCGAAGTGACGAAGTGTTAAAGTTAAAGAACCTCAAGAAAGATGCATTATTAAAGCTTTTCAAGTTAACATATCAAGAAAGGTATGAGCATGTCGGTCTAGAAGTTACAAGTTCACAAGATGGTAAAGTTTACAAGATGATGAAAGGAGATTATGCTTGGTTTATGATCTCAAGGAGCTCAAGATCACATAATTACATACAAGTCAATAGAACAAGCTCAAGCCTAAAATCGATGATCACTACATCAATTCACAAGTTAATGAGTGAAGTTAAAGACTATGAGCTCATGACTAGTGTTAAAGCATAGTATGCTAGGTTTAAACTTTTGTAAAAGGGAGTGATCTCCCTTAGGGGGAGATTGTTAGGAACACAAAAGTGTCGGTCACTTCCATAGATATCGTTAGATTGCTCGTTTATTTATTTTTGGAAACTTACTAGGCTAGTTACCTTAAGGCCCATGGAAAGCCCCTGTAAGCCAAGGCCCAAACTGGCCATAGGAAGTATAAATACCTTTTCCATGCTATGGAAAGGGTGTTGGTTGTTTATTATTTCACACACTTAATACAAGTTCTCTCTTATGTTTCTTTCTCTCTCTAAAATGTTCATCCAATCACTCTCTCTCTAAAACCATCTCTCTTCCTCTTTCCATGTATGTTATTTGATTGTTCTACAATTGGTGTCAAGAGCCATGGAGTGATTTCTTTAGTTCTTGTGTTTGTTTTCTTTTGGTTCGTTTCTTTCCTTCAAACCGTAGTTTTTTCTTGTTTTTTTTGTTTTTGAAGCTTCAACAAACACTAAAAGATCATTTACTTTGATAAAGTTGATCTAGTATCTTTGGATATAGGTGTATTTGATTTGGATCAAATAAAAACTCATTTTTTTACAACTTTTGTTTTTCGAAAAACCTTAGAAAGTATAAATCTTGATTTTGGAATTTTTGGCTTAAAAACCATAAAGTTTGCATTTTTAAGGTACCTATAGGCTTAGTAATACTAGTTGTACAAGAAAATTTAGGAAAAAACATTCAAAAGTTAGTCTTTTTGTGTTTTTGAGGTTTTGGGTTTCGTAACCGAATTAGCAATTAATCAAATTATCAGTTTCCAAGTTTAACCGAATTCGCAGCTTATTAGCATTAACCGGATTAGCCGTTTCCAAGTTTAACCGAATTCGCAACTTATCAACGTTAACCGGATTAGCAGTTTCAAAGTTTAATCGAATTCGCAACTTATCAGCGTTAACCGGATTAGCAGCTTCCCTGTATAACCGAATTCGCAGTTTACATTGGCTAACCGAATTGGCAGTTTGCCTTTGACAACCGAATTAGCAGTTTTACTTGTCAACCTAATTCACAATTTCTCATTTGAACACCGAATTTGCAACTTAAGTTAAAACTCACAAATTTGTTAACAAAATTATACGGTTTATTTTTGTGACTTGTAAAATCCCGTGAAACATTCACTTGTTTTCTCGTTTTTGTCAAGAATTGTAAAATCCTGTGTAGTTTCACAACTTAAAACACATAAAAGACAACACCTTCAAACACAATTAATTTTAATCACCGTTCGATCAAACAAGTAATCTTTTAACATATAACTTTTACAATGACGAATCTTGCTGGTAAAGCGATTCTTTCGGGTGCTGACAATCGTCTACCTATGTTGGAAAAAGATATGTACGACTCTTAGAAAATAAAAATGGATCTATACATGATGAATAGATAACATAGATGAATGATCCTTGAATCCATTGAAAATGGTCTACTCATCTGGCCTACGATTGAGGAGAATGGAGTGACTAGACCAAAGAAATATTCTGAGTTATCTGCTACGGAAGCAATTCAAGCTGATTGTGATGTCAAGGCAACAAATATCATTCTCCAAGGATTACCACCAGAGGTCTATGCACTTGTTAGCAATCATCGAATCGCCAAGGAACTTTGGGAAAGAATTCAACTTCTCATGCAAGGAACTTCATTGACGAAACAGGAAAGAGAGTGTAAGCTTTATGATGAATTCGATAAGTTTGCTTATAAGAAGGGGGAAACACTACGTGATTTCTACTTGAGATTTTCACTGCTACTCAATGACATGAACATCTACAATGTGAAACTGGAACAATTTCAAGTGAACACCAAGTTTTTGAATACTCTTCCTCCTGAGTGGAGCAAATTTGTGACAGATGTCAAACTGGTTCGGGATTTGCACACAACTAACATTGATCAGCTTCATGCTTACTTGGGACAACATGAATTTCATGCAAATGAAGTTCGTTTAATGCATGAACGCAACTCAGATCCGCTTGCTTTGGTTGCAACCCATCAGATGACCCAGTCTCCTTATCAAACTCATCAGAACTCATACCAAAACTCTCAATTTCAACCACAAGTTTCACTATATCAGTCTCCACAGTATGGATCACCTTATCAGTCTCAACAATACTCAAACAATCAATCATCAACACCTCTTTCAATCGCTTATCCATCCAGTGATTATCAATCATCAGTTCACCGCAATGTTTATTCTCCACCATCATCCATCCCTCAATTAGAATATGCTCCCACAATTAACCAACAACAACAACAAACTGAATTTCCCCAATTAGACTTAGGTCTAACTGTTCCAGTGTTCAAGCAAGGTGATGATCCCATTGATGCCATCAACCACATGATGTCATTCCTATTAGCTGTCGTCACATCTCGTTATCCTACTACCAACAACCAGCTGAGGAATTCGTCAAACCCTAGGCAACAAGCTACCATTAATGATGGAAGAGTGACATTACAACTAGTATAGGGGAGGGAAATTTCTTATGCAATTGGGACAAGTAGGACCTACACTCCAAGAGCAATTGGAAGCAATACTAGGAAATAAAGGACTGTTATTTGTTACAACTGCAAAGGGGAATGACACATGTCTAAACAGTGCACTAAACCTAAAATGAAATGGCATGATTTGTGGTTTAAGGATAAAGTGTTGCTGGTACAAGCTCAAGCAAATGGTCAAATTCTACATGAGGATGAACTGGTATTTTTGGCAGATCCAGGAACAGGAGAAGGTCAAGCCACACAGACTGTCATTACTCACAATGATGCTTATCAAGCCTATGATTTAGATGCATATGACTCTGATTGTGAGGAACTCAACACTGTCAAAGTTGCTCTTATGGCAAATTTATCTCATTATGGTTCAGATGCTCTCGCTGAGGTACACAATCATGATAATGTGGATAAAAATATGATTAATCAAGGTGTGCAGGTGATGCTGTCTTCTAAATAGACGAATATTGTGATCCAATCAGAGTCTGAAATAACCAGTGATAGCAATATCATTCCTTATTCTTAGTATGTGACACAATCACAACAGACGGTTGTTCACAATTCTAGCTCATCTGCAAAACAAGATGCACTGATATTATCAGTGATTGAACAACTAAAACCCCAACTAGTTATTGTACCAAGATAAATATGGACAATAAAAGTGTCAATGATACTTTAACTGCTGAGCTTGAAAGATATAAGGCACAAGTTAAAGTTTTGAAAGAATGACAAAATGTTGATTTAAAGAGTAAAGATAATGTTTCAGATTCATGTAAACAATCTGTAGAGATTGATCATCTTAAACAAACTCTTTCAGAACATGTAAAAGAAAAGGAATCTTTAATGCAAACAGTTACTCTTCTCAATAATGATTTTAAGAAAAAAGAATCTAGAAACTTTAATACAGAGATTGGTTTAGAAAAGAAGATCAAACAGCTAGATAATATTGTTTTTAAAAAAGATCAATCTGCACAAACCATTCACATGTTGACAAAACCTCAGTTTTTCTATGATCATACCACTAAACAAGCTCTAGGTTTTCAAAATCCTTTATATCTGAAGAAAGCTCAGCAGTTGAAACTAAAGCTTTATGATGGTAATGTCATTAAGAACACTAGTGCTATTGTGATTCCTAACTCCGAAGAGACCCTTATGCTTGCTGAAGAGAGTCGTTCAAAAATGCTTTTAAAACAACAGGATCCAATGATGTTAGAAAAGAAAGTTAATACTACGCCAGTCGATTATGCTGTTCTTAAGCAACTTTATCAAGATTTTGAAACACGATTTGTTCCACAAACTGAATTATCTGCTGAACAAGCCTTTTGGTCTCAGAATTCTATGAATTCTTCAGAACCCACTCATTCTTGTAGACCCACCAAAGTTGAGGTTCCTAAAGAACTTCCTAAAGTCAGCATGGTTAATACGAGTTTAGAGAAACATAAACACCATCTTGCTGGCTTTGACGTGGTTATCAAAGAAAGAACCACGGCCACAACCATTATTGAGGGCTCGTGGGGGTTTGAACATACAAAAGCTTGTTTTAGGGATGAAATAATTCCATTTGTAAAAGCTTTGAAGGACTTATTCAATACATTCGATCAATATTTGATTGATGAACTTTCTAAAGTCCAAAATGTCTTTCATCAAATGGAACATGCTGTGGAACAACATTGTTTATAGTCAAAACATTTGAAGTTAAAATGAATCAAGTTTTGAACGAAAACGAACGACTCTTGGAACAAGTCATAAAAAAGATTTAATGAACATAATTATGAATTCTTCTGTGAATAATGCTTATGTGAATGTGCATGAATGTGAAAAGTGTCTCAAACTTGAGACTGAGCTTCTCAACAAAAAGGATTTTGTTGAAAAAGAGATTTACGATAAACTGTTCAGAAGTTATACCACTCTTGAAAAACATTGCATCTCTTTAGAAGTTGATACTCAAATTAATCAGGAAATTTTTCAAAGAGACAATTTTGTTTCAAATCAAAATGCTCTATGTTTTTATCAATATTTTGAATTAAATGAATTAAAATCTCAGTCCCAAAAGAAAGACACGGTCATAAAAAAGTTAAAATAGATAATTAAATCTCTAAGTGGAGATATGAATAAAGATAAGATAAAAAAGGACATAGAAGAGATTGAAACGATAAATATTGAATTGAAACATAGGGTGTCAAAGCTTATTGCTGAGAATGAACATTTGAAACAGACCTATAAGTAACTTTATGACTCGATTAAACCAATACGAATTCGATCAAAAGAACAATGTGATGCTTTAGTTAGTCAACTCAATCAAAAGTATATACAAATCTCTAATTTAAATATAAGTCTTTAGAAAAATGATTTGGTTAGGAAAGGATTTAGCTAATAATGTTGTTACCAAACACCCTATTGCTTTAGAAATGCTTAAAATTGATGTGGAACCAATAAACCCTAGATTGTTGAACAATAGGTGAGCTCACTTTGATTACCTTAAGCACACTCAGGAAGAAGTTGCGATTCTTAAGGAAATAGTGGAATAAGGAAAATCACAAAATTCTCTAAATAATTCCTTAGACTCTACATGTAAGTATACAAAACAAATTCAAGAGTTGCTTAAAATAATCGGGCAAACCTGACCTTGCATCAACAATTCAGGTGATAAATTTGTGGCTGTGACCCCAAAGAACAAGGACAAAAGAGTTAGATTCACTGAGCCCGTCACATCCTCAGGAAACACTAACACGAAAACAGCTTTATCATCAAACCTAGTTTCTAACAAACCTATGTTGTCTTCTACAGGAGTAAAACCATCTACTAGTGCTAGCGGATTACAACCTTCAGGTAATACAAAGAAATATAAGATTTTGCGAACACCAAGTAGTAATCAGAAGAATAAAGTAGAAGCCCACCTTACGACAGTTAAATCTAGTTTGGAAAATAAGAATTGTTTTGTTGAACCTAAAGGAAATGCAAATGTGTAGCATTCCAAGCTTACTTCGAATACTGAACTTCTATGTGTTAAGTGTAATGGTTGCACGCTTTATGATAATCATGATTTGTGTGTTCTTCATTTTATCAATGATGTGAATGCTCGTAATTAATCTAAATCTGTTAAGAAAAGTTCAAAGAGAAAAGTTTAGAAACCAATAGGAAAAGTGTTTACAAATATTGGATACACTTGGAGACCTACTGGTTGGACCTTCACTATAGTAAGAAATACGTGCCCTTTAACTAGGATAACCACTACTGCTGAAGTGCCCCTCAGGAAACCAACTGCTATAGAAAGTGATACACCTAAGCCTGTGGTAACATTGGTTTACTTAAGGAAACCTAAGAAATCTAAAACTAATGTTCCCGTTAGCAAACCTAAGAATATTAAATCTTTATCTGCTAACAAAAAGGAACCCAGTAAATCTTGGGGATCCATAGTTTCTGATGTTCCATCTTCCTCTCTTGATTAATGCAGGTCGTCCAAATTGTAATCTAGTATTTGGACTCCGGCTGCTCTAAGCATATGACCGGAGATCGCTCTCAGCTCACCAATTTTGTCAATAAATTTTTGGGTACTGTTAAATTCAGAAATGATCACGTGGCAAAGATATTGGGATATGGTGATATCAGATTAGGAATGTTATGATTTCAAGGGTTTACTACGTGGAAAGACTTGGACATAACTTATTCTCTATTGGACAATTCTGTGATTCGAACCTTAAAGTTGCTTTTCGTCAACACACCTGCTTCATACGTAATCTAGAAGGTTTTGATATATTAACTAGATCTCGAGGCAACAATCTGTATACTCTGTCTCTTGGAGATATGATGGCGTCCTCTCCTATATGTCTCTTGTCAAAGGCCTCAAAGACTAAGTCCTGGCTATGACACCATTGTCTATCTCATCTGAACTTTGGTGCAATCAACCATTTAGCGAGACACGGTCTTGTTCGAAGTCTCCCTAAGCTAAAATTTGAAAAGGACCATCTGTATTCTGCTTGTGCAATGGGTAAAAGCAAGAAGAAACCCCATAAAACTAAATCTAAAAACACCAACCAAGAAAATTTTTATCTTTTGCACATGGATCTTTATGGACCAATGCGTCGTAAGTGTTAATAGAAAGAAGTACATCCTCGTCATTGTCGATGATTACTCTCGATTTTCATGGGTTAATTGCTTAAGGTCAAAAGATAAAGCTCCAGATTTCATAATCAAGTTTCTCAAGATGATCCAAGTGCGACTTAAAGTACCTGTCCGACGAATCAGAACAGATAATGGAACTGAATTTCTTAATCAAACTTTGCGTGAATATGATGAGAAGGTTGACATCTCTCATGAAAAATCTATTGCTCACTCTCTACAGCAAAATGGTTTCGTTGAAAGACATAATCATACACAAATTGAAGCTGCCCGCACAATGTTGATTTATGCAAAAGCTTCGTTATTCTTATGGGCAGAAGCAGTTGCTATCGCATGTTACACCCAAAATCGTTTCATCATACATCTTCGTCAGGGCAAAACCCCATATGAGCTTTTACATGACAAACTTCCCGACTTATCATTTTTCCACGTATTTGGTGCACTCTGTTATCTGATAAATGATAGTGAGAACTTGGGTGAGTTACAACCAAAAGCTGATATTGGTATTTTCATTGGCTATGCACCCGCAAAGAAAGCATTTCGAATTTACAACCAACGTACCAGACAAATCATTGAAACAATTCATGTAGATTTTGATGAGCTGACTGCGATGGCTTCTGAACACAGCAGTTCAGGACCCACACTTCATGAAATGACTCCTGCAACAATCAGTTCAGGACTGGTGCCAAACCCTCCTCCTTCAATACTGTTTATACCACCTTCAAGAACTGATTGGGATATTTTATTTTAACCATTGTTTGATGAATTACTCCACCCTCCATCAAGTATTGATCGCCCATCCCCTGAAGTCATTGCGCCAATTGCTAAAGTAGTAGCTCCAGAACACGCTGCATCAACCGGTTTACCTTCCTCAACAACTGTTGACCAAGATGCATGTTAGGATTAACGCTGCGTTCTTAAGTTTTTAAAAAGAGGAAAAGAAAAGAAGTGATTGGAAAAGAAAAGAAAGAACACGGTTTTATTATATTCGTGTTCTTAAGATGGAAGGAAAAGAAAAGAAAGTTATCCTATTTTATGTTCTTGAGTTATGTTGAAAGGAAAAGAGAAAGACATTTTTACGATTATGCCCTTTCATGCATAAGTACAGTGAATAATATTTACAATAATACTAGTATTTTAAGGGGCATAATGGTCATTATCTAGATCTCTGAGTTTCTTTCCTTTGCAATCTGGCCAAACATAGGCGGAATGTTTTACAAGAAAAAAGCCCATCATTTCCATTTCTAATCCCATCCTTTCTCTTCATTTCCTTCCTACAAAATTCTTAAGAACACAAATTTTTGTTTGCATCCTTTCTTTTCTTTTCTTTTCTTGTCAAAATAAAACTCGAGAACAAAGCGTAAAAGCCTCTTGATGCTGTTTGGAAGTTACTAGTGCTAAGTGGAAGTTAAGATTGTTAAGTTACTGATGCTGGTACAAAAGTTACTACTGTTGGTGTAAAAGTTACAACTGCTTAAAGATTACAACTGCTGGAAGAGTTTATGCTAAAAGAGAAGTGATCAAAGACTTATCAGAGAAAAGATAAAGATTGCTTATGTGATAAGTATGAGATATTTTTGTAAAAGATACGTATAAGTTATTATTTTAGAAGATCATGATAACTTAGGAAAATATTGTAAGCCGGTTAGGACTCCTGGTGTATAAAAGGAGGTCCTAGGACATAGAGTTAGATATCTAGAAATCATTTGTTTTGATATTATAATAGATTCAAGAATCTGTAACCCTAACACTATTAAGAGTGTTCGTATTATATTAAGGCTGAAAGTTTGGTAAACTGTTTGTTATAAATCTTGTTTATTACGGTTTCATTGAAATTCTTCTTAGTATTATTGACTAGATTCCGCATAGTCTTTGATATTCATAGTCAAAGTTTCTATCATAGTTATTTTTAATTTATTCAATACAACTTAGGCTTATATAAGCTAAGCAAGATCTATTCTATTGGGATCAACAAGTGGTATCAAAGCTTGTGAGAAGCTTTGAATAAGAAGAAACTTTACTACACACAAGATCTACTTTTTCAAGAAGCAATGGATTCTCAATCTACTCAAACCATCAAGATTCCCATACTCTAACCTGGTGAGTATGATCTCTGGATGATAAAGATGGAGCAGTATCTACAGTGTATTGATTACACTCTATGGGAGATCATAGAAAATGGTAATGCACCCATAGTAACAAAAACTGTTGATGGTAAGGAGACTGTTATCCCTCCTACAAGTGTTGAAGAGAAGGCACAAAGAAGGGCAGAGTTGAAGGCAAGAAGCACCTTGTTGATGGCCTTACCTAATGAGCATCAATTAAAGTTCAATTTATACAAGGATGCTAAGACACTGATGCAGGCTATTGGGAACAGATTTGGAGGTAATACTGCTACAAAGAAAACTCAAAAAAATCTACTAAAGCACCAATATGAAAACTTTGTTGCATCCAGCACGGAAGTGATTGAACAAAATTATGAAAGGCTTCAAAAGCTAATTAGTCAACTGGAGATGCATGATGAAGTTATCCCTCAAGAAGACATCAATCGGAAGTTCTTGAGAAGTTTGTAACAAGAATGGACTATGCATACTTTTGTGTGGAGGAACAAACCAGAGATTGAGACATTTAGTTTGGATGACCTTTTTAACAACCTGAAGGCTTATGAATCATAGGTCAAGTGGACATCTAGCTTAACTATAAACTCACACAATGTAGCCTTTCTATTCTCTAGCAGCACTAACAATGCAACTAGAGCAGTTAATACTGCTCAGGGTGTTAATACTGCTAGCACTCAGGGTGCTACTAATAGCTTAACAACTATTGAAAATTTAAGTAATGCTGTGATTTATTCCTTCTTTTCTAGCCAACCAAGTACTCCACAGCTAGATAATGAAGATCTACAACAAATCAATCCTGATGATCTAAAAGAAATAGATTTGAGGTAGAACATTGATATGCTGACTATGAGGGCAAGAAGATTCCTGAAGAATACTAGAAGGAAGCTGGACATGGCTAACAAAGAAATAATTGTGTTTTTCAAGTCCAAGGTGGAGTGTTTCAACTGCCACAAGAGAGGACACTTTGCAAGGGAGTGTAGGGCACCCAGGAATCAAGACAGCAGAAACAGAGAGCCTACCAGAAGGACTGTGCCAGTTGAGGAAACTACTTCTAATGCCTTAGTGTCTTAGTGTGATGGCTTTAGCTATGATTAGAGTAACCAAGCAGAAGAAGGTCCAACCAATTTTGATCTCATGGCTTATTCTTCAACAAGTTCAACTTCTTCTACAAACTCTAAGGTATCTAATGACTCAAATTGTTGTTCATCTTGTTTAGAATGTGTAAAGATCTAAAATAACAAAATAAACAATTAGTTAAAGACTTAAGAACAGTTAGGATAAGTGTTGTCACTTATAAACCTGGTTTAGAATCTGTAGAAGCTAGACTGTTAGTCTTTAATAAAAATGAGTCTGTATATGAGGAAGATATAAACTCTTAAAACATGAAATATATTTAAGAGATTTAGATATTACAGAGCTTAAAAGGAAGTTAGAGTTGGCTACAAAAGAAAAAGATGAGGTTCAACTTATAGTACAGTAATTTGAAAATTCATCAAAAAACCTAAGTAAACTTCTAGACAGACAAATAATGGATAAGTGTAAAACAGGATTAGGGTATAATGCTGCCCCACCTCCCTATACTGGGAATTTTATGCCACCAAAATCTAATTTAGTTTATCCTAGTCTAGATGATTTTGTTGATATGAGTGAGTCTGTTAGTGAGTCTGTAGTTAAAAAGCCTACTGTAAGGATTAATGAACCTGAGACTACTAGAAAAGAAAATGGAGCCCCAATTATTGAGGATTTGGGTATCTAATAGTGATGAAGAAAATATGCCTAAGGTTAAAACAGTTGAGATGTTTAATAAACCTAGTTTTGCTAAGATAAACTTTGTTAAGTCTACTAAGCAAGTAAAATCTCCTAGGAAAACATCAGTTGATAAAAATAGGCAAAACACACCTAGTCTTAGAGGGAACAAGAGAAACTGGAACCAACAGATGTCTCAAAAGTTAGGGAGTGATTTTAAGATGTTCAACAAAGCTTGTCATGTGTGTGGTAGTTTTGATCATTTGAAGAATAATTGCAATAACTGATATAATAATGGAAGATTTGCAAAACTAGTTTGGACTAATATTCAAAGGGTGAACAAACAAGAATTTCTCTGAATTAAATCACCCCAATCTAAAAAATACATGGTTCCAAGAATAGTCTTAACTAGGTGTGGCCCAATTTCAGTTATTGTTGTTAGACTAGTTAATATTGTTCAATCAAGAACAACAGTAAATAATGCAGGACCCATGAAATATGTTATTAATAATGCATATTCAACTGTTAGAAGGCCTTTTAACAAAATAAACGCAGCTAATAATAGTAATTTCACTAAAAAAGTTAATATTGTTAAGAGAACAAGGGTTAATACTGCTAGGCCAAAAGCAATTATTAATGCCGTTAAGGGAAATAAGGGAAATGATGTTAAGGCCTCAGCATGTTGGGTTTGGAGACCAAAGAACAAAATTTTAGATCATGTCTCCATAAACAATGGTTCATCAATGTCCAAAAAAAGATTCGACTATATTGATGCACAAGGCAGATCCAAGTCAGTAATGGCTTGGGTCCCAAAATAAACTAATTTTCCTACCATTATGTGCAGGGAAATCCACAACAAGATTTGAAGAATAAAGGAGTGATTGATATTGGATGCTCTAGCCACATGACAGGAAACAAATCCTATCTTATAGATTATGAAGAAATTGATGGAGGATTTATTGCCTTTGGAGGTAATTCCAAATGAGGGAAAATTACCGGGAAAAGTAAAATAAGAACTGGTAAATTGGATTTTAAAGATATGTATTTTGTAAAGGAACTAAAGTTTAACCTTTTTAATGTCTCACAAATGTGTGACAAGAAGAATAGTGTTCTTTTTATTGATACTGAATGTGTTGTTCTGTCTCCGGACTTTAAGCTAACTGATGAAAGTCGTGTTTTGCTCAAAGTTCCTAGAAAGGACAACATGTACAATATTGATTTAAAAAAATGTTGTTTCTCAAGGAGGTCTCACTTGTCTCTTTACAAAAGCCACACCAGATGAATCTAGTCTTTGGCATATGAG
>BQNB010015363.1:0-12785 GCA_026074375.1 Tanacetum coccineum | reverse complement strand
TTAAGCTATTACTTTGTGTTTATTGTGTTCAAAACAGCTTTCAATACAGCTTATTTATAAGTTGTTTCAATTAAGTAAACTAAGTGAACTTAAAAGGTTAAGTAGTTAAGAAATTATCACACCAATCACTCTCAAATATACCTCAGCTTATGTTATGGATGATAAGCCAGTTCTGGATGGGCTTATGGACTCTCACTAGCTTGCTTTATGCAAGCTAGAGCTTGTAGATTCATTGTTTGACCCTGTTTAGAGCAAGGGTTTTGTAAGTCTATCTCTCTTTTTCTTATTATTCTTACTTTCAGCAGAACTGCTTGTTATAAGTTAACACTGCTAGGCCAAATCAGCCTATTTAAGTGCTTATTCTTAATTAAAATTGCTTATAAGTGTCTTATTTTGTTGATAGATAATCTGTTTTTAATTAATTTGAGAGAAAAATGATTTTGAAGGGGTATTTTCAACTAACAGTACTAACCTTAAGTTAGTTCTGCTAGTTAACTTTTGGAACAGCATTAACTTAACACTACCAGTACTAACTCCAAGTTAGTACTGCTAGTTCATTTTCTTGGATTTCAAAGGTAGCAGTACTAACTAACACTAGCAGTACTAACTCCAAGTTAGTACTGTCAGTTAAAACTGTTAGTACTGACAGGTCATTTTAGCTTATCAGCTTATTATTTCAGCTTGTTTAAGATTTCTTTAGATTTTTAGAGTAGATTAAGCTTATTTTAGTGTACTGTTTTCAGTAGAACTTATTTGTCTTTTCAAAATAATTTTAAGAGTTAATCAGTTTTAGTTTTCTAGCTTATTTATCATTATAGTCCATTCTGGTTGCTTATTCTTATGCTTAAGTGCTTATTTTGGGTAGTTAACCTCCTGTTTTAGCTTATTTGCTTATTTCCTGTTTAATTGTGTTTTGTTAAGGCTAACAGTACTAACCTTAACTTAACAGTACTAACTTATAACTAGCAGTACTAACTTTAAGTTAGTACTGGTAGTTAATACTGGTAGTACTGTTGTTAGTACTGTTGTGTTTCTCTTGTTTAATTTAGCTTAATTGCATGCTTAATTTGCTTATTTAGATTTAGATTAGCTTATTTGTCTGTCTTAAGCTAATTAGAGCTTATTTGTGCCTTTGCGTAAAAGTTTTAAGTGTTTTTGCTATTTCTAGCTTTTATGCTTATTCTAGTTTATGTTCTTGTTTAATTTTTATGTGCATTTGCTTTCAGTATTAATTCACAAACATTCCTTGTTACATTCAAACACCAATCATCAATCGTTCTTCGATAATCCATTTCTAGCCTCGTTGGGACATAACGACCCGGGAACACTCTATACTGCTTCCGGTTTTCTTGGTCTCGCGCGTTTTCGTCCCTTGTTGTGTATTTATACATGTTTGTATTTGTTTACATATTTGAGGGGTGAGTTCGCGCGTAGTCAATTTTTGGCGCCGCTGCCGGGGAGGCTAGTGCTACGATTGTTATCCTACGTTTGATTTAAGTTTGTCTTATTGTGAATATATCATCTTAAAAAACACAAAAATATTTTTCTTTTCTTTTTACTAGTACATATCATATAAATCTAAAAAAAAAAAAAAGATCAAAAATATAAAAAAATTGTCCATAAGCAAGAAATAAAATACATAAATTGGTAAAAATACCAAAATATAATATTCTCAATTGAGGTATTATCATAATAACTTCCGGTGAACTTATTGGTTCCCAACTCGAACAAAAGATTTAAAACTTGCCATTTGTGTCTCTTACGATATACGGCTCACCTTGAAACGTTAAACAAACTACAAAGTGGGTATAAGGAGGGTTGTTCCTTGGAACTACGACCCGAAAGGAGAAATAAGCTTCGCGCTATTCCTACTCCTCCGCTCACCTGTGCGTTTATCTTTTTGAGAGCTACCGTGAAGTAAGTAGATTATTTGGTTTAAGTTGTCTTATCTCATTTTCCGTTAAAATTAATTGTGAATAAAACATTGAACAAGCTAAAAAATTAGTGTAAATTTTCTTTTTATATTTCTATTTTGTGCATGCGCACTCGTTCTCAAGCCCGTAAACGTCGACAACAGCAAGTCCAACAAACTTCTGTTGAACCACCAAACCTTGAGAAACCTGATAATCCTCCCATAGTTACGATGGCTGATAATCGTACTATGGCGCAATTGCTCGAAGCACCCACCGAGGGTTACGAGGATGCGATCGTTATTCCGGAAATCACCGCGAATAACTTTGAAATCAAGCATGGTCTTCTGAATCTTGTCCAAAACAAGCAATTTTTTGGAAATGATAAAGAAGACCCACATGCTCACATCCGTTATTTCAACAAGATCACTTCTACGATGAAGATTCCGAACGTACCAAATACGTCGGTTAAACTTATGCTTTTCCCATTTTCTCTCGAAGGGGCAGCCCGGATATGGCTGGAAAAAGAACCCCCTCGGTCGATTGAAACATGGGATGATCTTGTTACGAAATTTATTAACAAATTCTTCCCTCCCTCTAAAACGACAAATCTCAGAAATGAAATCACGAGATTTCAGCAAAAATTTGATGAGACGTTTTGTGAGGCTTGGGATCGTTTCAATGATCTTTTAAGGGGATGCCCTCATCATGGGTTTTCAGAATTGCATCAACTCGATACATTCTATAATGCCCTAAACTCAATTGATCAAGATTCATTGAACTCTGCTGCTGGTGGTAACTTCTTAGACAAAATGCCTCGAGAATGTTTAAAAATCATCGAGAGCAAGTCTAAGGTACGTCAATCAAGAAACAAAGCTGTTGTAGCTAAAATGAGTACAAGCTCTTCCACCCAAGCAGTCTCATCTGATGTTGCTGAACTCAAAGACATGGTTCGGGCATTGATTCTCGACAGAAAGAACCAAACCCCAGCTTCCGCCCCCGTAAAAGCGGTTGAACAAAGTTGTGTAACTTGTGGGGGAGGTCATTTTTATCAAAACTGTCCAGCCACTAATAGCAACATTTACCATGACAATATCCAAGAGTATGTGTCCCAGGCCGCTGCGGCCAATTTCAACCAAGCTAATTCTGGTTATCGACCTCCGATGGTCTCAAATCAAATTCGACCTCCTGGTTTTCCTCCCATTCAGAATCCTCATGCAAATAGTCAAAACAATTTCAATCGAGGAAATAACTTCAATCAAAACAGAGGAAACAATTTCAACCAAGGTCAGATTCATCGACCTCCGGTCAATCAATCAGTAGCTCATCAAGGACATGCTCACCAGACACACGGTGTGTCAAAAACAGATTTTGAAAGATATGTCACAGCCAATGATGCAGTGTTGAGAAACATGCAAAACCAAGGTCAAAACCTGCAATCCCAAATGGCAAATTTGACTGACATGCTTTCAAAATTTGTTACTGCTAATACAGCTTCTACTTCCGGTTCTGGAACTCTTCCTGGTAACACTGTTACCAACCCAAAGGAAGATTTGAAAGGTATCACCACCCGAAGCGGTGTTACTACTCAAGGACCCACGATTCCTCCTACCACTTCTACTTCAATGAATCGTGATACCGAGGTCACAAAGGATACGATGCCTCCGACTAACAACGGAAGCACCAAAGACGTCCAACCTCCGGTTGTGCAAGTCCAATCTCGAAATCAAATCTCCAAGCCCGATGTTGAATCCGTTAGTGCTCCAAAGGTGTCAATCCCATTTCCTTCGAGAAGAAACGATGAAAACCGCCGTGAAAAAGCTAACGAACAAATTGAGAAATTCTATGAAATCTTCAAAGATATGAATTTCGAAATTAGCTTTACGATGCCTTGATGCTCATGCCTAAATTGTTCTTCGACTTTAAAAACTTATCTGGAAAAAAAGAAAAAATTGAGCGAATTGGCAAGAACTCCTTTGAATGAGAACTGTTCAGCGGTCATCCTCAACAAGTTACCAAAGAAACTTGGAGACCCTGGCCGATTTCTGATTCCATGTGAATTTACGGGGATTACTACATGCAACGCATTGGCCGATCTTGGTGCGAGCATTAATCTCATGCCTTATTCTGTATGGAACAATCTATCTCTTCCTGAATTGACCCCGACTTGCATGACACTAGAACTAGCTGACCGTTTTGATCCCCCCCCCCCAAAACTAAACCGATCGTATCGCTGAGATGTCTTTGTAAATTGGGAAATCCATTTCCAGCTGAACTTATAGTTGTGATTTGAACCGGACCCCCGAGTACTTGAATTTCTCGGCGATGTTTTCTTGAAAAACAGTCATGCTTTGATTGATGTTTCCGAAGTGAGATTACCCTTCGTGTTGGCAAAGAGGCCATCACATTTCAATCTGGACCAAACTTCAAGGATACACAGCTGATTACAATCTCATATGGACGGTAAATAAAATCGACATTCTTTGATATGGCTTGTGATGAGTATTCTCAAGAGGTCCTAGGATTTTCAAACGTGATCGCGAGTGGCAATCCCACTCCATATTTTGAGCCTATTGTTTCTACTGCTGCTCCAAATCTCACTCCTTTCGGGGACAGTGACTTTCTTTTAATGGAAGAAGCAGATTCGTTTCTTGCTCTGGAAGATGATCCAACTTCATCTGAAGTTGATCCAACTTATCAGGATCCTGAGGGGGACATCCTGATTCTAGAAGCAATTTTGAACAGTGAACCACCACCCCCCCTCCCAAATCAAGAACAATATCTGCCTGAAGTTAGGAAAGAACTCAAACTCTGTGAAGCTAAAACCTGAATTTCTTCGTTGATGAACCTCCCGAGGTTGAACTCAAGGAACTGCCACCCCATCTTGAATACGCATTTTTGGAAGGCGACAATAAGTTGCCTGTCATAATTGCTAAAGACTTAAAAGATGAGGAAAAAGCAGCTCTTCTCAAGGTTCTCAAGTCCCACAAGCGAGCCATCGCTTGGAAACTCTCCGATATAAAGGGTGTTAGCCCAGAATTTTGTACTCACAATATTCTAAGGAGGAAGATAGATCCATTCTGTGCAAAGTCGGAAGGGTAAACCCAAAAATCCACGACGTTATCAAGAAGGAGGTTGAAAAACTTCTTGACGCTGGATTAATTTACCCCATTTCTGACAGCCATTGGGTGGCCGGTACATGTGTACTAAGATAGAGGCATGACCGTCTCACGAATGATGAGAATGACTGTATTCCTACTCGATTGGATCACGAGATGGCGAAGTATGTATTGATTACAGAAAACTTAATGAAGCCCCCGGAAGATCTCTTCCCATTGCCCTTCATTGGACAAATGCCGAAAGACTAGAAGGAAACCATACTACTGTTTCGTTGATGGCTTCTCGGGTTTTTTTCAGTTCCCAATTGACCCAAAAGATTCAAGAAAAAGACAACCTTTACTTTGCCCATACGGAACTTTTGCCTATCGTCGCATGCTCTTTTGGGCTATGTAATGCTCTGGCACGTTCAAACGATGTTTGTGGCAATCCCACCGATATGTATTGAAAAAACGATGGAAGTATTTATGGATGACTTTTCGGTCTTCGAGGACTCTTTCTCTACGTGCCTATCCATTTGGAAAAGCGTGGTTGAAACGGTGTGAAGACACCAATTGTATCTTTATAAACTGGAGAAGAGCATTTTTTTATGGTGAAGGAAGGCATTGTTCTCGGACACAAAATTTCTAAGTCGGGAATTGAGGTTGATCGTGCTAAAGTTGAAGTTATAGCCAAGCTCCCTCATCTGACTTCTGTCAAAGGTGTCCGTAGTTTCCTTGGGCACGCCGGTTTTTACCGACGATTCATTCAGGACTTCTCGAAAATTGCCCGTCCTATGACTCATTTGCTTGAAAAAGAGACTCCATTTTTCTTCTCTGAAGAGTGTATCGATTCCTTAATTACACTCAAAAGAAAAATTGACTGAGGCTTCCGATCTTAATTGCTACCGATGGGACTTGCTTTGAACTGATGAGCGTGCTAGCGACTTCGCAATTGGGCACCTGTCCTCGGGCAAAGAAAAAACAAGCCATTTCCAACCTATATACTTGCTAGCAAGACTATGAACGAGGCCTCAAATTTTACACTACGACCAGAAAATGGAATTATTGCCGTGGTGTATGCCTTTGAGAAATTTCGTTCATATCTAGTGAATGTCCAAAAGATGGTGTATACTGGCCATTCTGCCATCAATATCTTTTGCTAAAAAGGGCTGCTAAGGGGGGGGGGGGAAAAAAGACTCATGCGTGGATCCTATTGCTCCATGAATTTGATATTGAAATTCGAGACAAAAAAAGGAGCAGAAAAATTCCAATGCTGCAGATCATCTTTCAAGCTGGAAAATCCTCACTAGATAAGTTCGAGACAAGGAAATATAATGAAGCAATTTTCTCGAAAACCCTTGGATTTATTGCTCTTTAAAGTATAATACCATGGTTTGCAGATTTTGCAAAAAACCCTTGCGGGAAAGGTTTATTGTCAAGGGAATGTCGTCCAGCAGAAGAATATATTCTTCAAAGATGTTAATAACATTACTTCTGGGACGACCCCTTTTGTTTAAAAACTATGCTGATCAGGTTGATTAAGACGTTGTGTTTATGGGCAAGAGGCTTTAGACTTCTTAAGTTGCCACAGTGGACCCACTGGGGGAATATATGGTGCCAATTACACGCAAGAAAGGTTCTTCGATTCGGATTCTACTTGGCTCACAATCTACCTAGGACGCCCATGACTTTGTCACCGTAGTGACATTTGTCAACGTCAAGGAAAATTTACGCAATGTGATAGATGCCACAAATACTCCTTCCAAGTTTGCGAAATTTTGACATCTGGGGAATTGATTTTATGGGCCATTCCGTCTTCAAGAGGAAACAAGTACTTTACTCGTGCTGTTGATATTGTCAAAATGGGTTGAAGCAAAAGCGTCCCCACAATGATGCCGAGGTTGTTTGCATAATTTTTGAAAACTCTATTTTCCAGGATTTGGTGCCCCCCGGAGCTATCTATAAGTGATCGCGGAACCACTTTTGCCATGACTACGTTTACAAAGGTCATGCTTATTACGGAGTCATCATCGTCTCTCCACCGCGTATCACCCACAATCAAGGGGGCAAGTTGAGAGGTGTCAAATCGTGGTTTAAAGCGTATTCTTGAGAGAACCGTGGGAGAAAATCGTGCCTCCTGGTCGGACAAACTAGATGATGCTCTATGGGCCTTCCGCACAGCTTACAAAACACCCATCGGGTGTACTCCATATAAGTTAGTGTACGGGAAGGCATGTCATCTACCGATCGAGTTAGAGCACAAAGCCTACTGGGCCCTCAAGCATACAAATTTTGATGTTCAAACTGCGGGTGATCACAGGAAAGTTCAACTTAATGAACTAAATGAACTTCGTGATCAAGCCTACGAAAACTCTTTAATCTATAAAGAGAAAACCAAGAGGATACACGATGCTAAGATCAAAAACCGCGTTTTCAACGTTGGTGATCGTGTTCTCCTCTTCAACTCTAGACTGAAGATTTTCTCGGGCAAATTGAAATCCCGTTGGAGTGGACCATTCACTGTAACCCAAGTTTTTCCTTATGGCACTGTCGAGTTATCTCAAAACTCCGGGCCCAACTTTAAAGTGAATGGTCATCGTATAAAACACTACTTTGGAGGGGACATACCAACCGAGGTTGTCCCGGATCTCCAGACGTTCCCCATGGACCAATAAATTCGGGGGACGGGTCAAGCGTCGGGACCCTAAACAAGCGCTTCGTGGGAGGCACCCCATGCTTATCAGTAGTAGTAATAAATAAGTGTTTTTGTGTGAGAAGGCTTACATTTTCCATTACCCGTATTTTGTCCATGTTTTGTGTGCTTTGTGTTGTATGTCCAGGATTTCCCGGATTGTGAAGACTCTCGTGCTTGCAGTATCCACAAGAGTTTCACATCCTCAGCTTCATTTTGGGAATCCAGTATCCAAATCTAATCGACTAACGTTTTATCTTTTGGCACACTTCATAAACGGCCTTAGATTTACGTAGGAACCCCTTTGAAACATCGAGGACGATGTTTAGTTCTAGTATGGGGGGGATCTTCGATTTGATTTTTGCTGCAGTCGTTGTTATCACGCTTCCTGTTTTTACCACCAAAATTTTTGGCAAAATACAAAAAAAATTGAAAAAATTTTAAAAATTTTCAAAAATAAAATAAGTGTTTTGTCACAGTTTTTGACTTTCCAATGGGTAGAATGAGAATAATTTTTGGACTCGATCGGGGTGTTGAGCCCTAGCTGTTCCTAACTATCGATTGTAGGCCTAAGCTTTCACGAATTCGATTGCATCAAAATTTAATAAGGTGAAGAACAAGAAGTGATAGAGTTAAATATAAGTTTATGTGCTGAGCAAGATTCTTCTAAAACTTATATGAGTAACTTGTGCTTTTTCTTCTCATTAGCTCTAATCCGCCTAATCATACGTGCTCAATTCAATTCAACTAAGTCAATCAATGTTAACATCAAATCGATAGATTCCCTCCCCAAACTAAAACGAAACATTGTCCTCAATGTTTAAAGTCGGGTCTCTACGTAAATCTAAGCCGTTTATGAATTATGCAAAGATAAACGTGAATCGATAAGATGAAAGGATATTGGATTTCCCCAAACTAATTTCAAACAAAGGATGAGAAGCTTGACTGATACGGGACACAACACCGGACACGAGAAGCTTCAAAAATTGTTGGGTTAATCCTGCAAAAATCACAACAAACAACAAACAACAAGAAACCGGAAGAGGATAGCCACAACACATCACAACACATTAGAAATAGAAAGAAATTGGATAAGCATGGGGTGAACTCCCACGAAGCGGCTTATTTTTGGTCACCGAGTCACAAGCTCGACTCGATCCCTGAATTTAGTTGTCCTTAGGGAGAGTGTGGAGATCCGGGACTACCTTTGAATTTAGTTGTCCTTAAGGCTCTTAAGAACTTATGATTATAATGATGAAGATGTTGCAAAAAGTTCTACAGTTAAAATCTCGCTCTTTAAAATCAAGTTACAAGGTCCTAATAAGTTGTTGCTTTGAGTCATGATTCATCTTGAATCACGACTATGGAAATAAGTTGATCTATGGTTGAGTTGAAATGAGTACACACATTTAAATCATATATTCATGTTGGGAGTTAAAAGTTCACAAGTCATAAGTATGAGTGCTTAGCATTTAGACTTATATTGACAAATGATCTTGTTTAATTGCTTGGTTTGGAACTAGTGAAAAATCGGGGACGATGAATTTATCCGTCAGGACATCCGTAGATTATTCTATGGGCGTTTCTCATTCTATGATCCCAATGTTGATTTAATAAAGAAAGTCAAACAGGTAGTCGAGAAAAGAAAAAGAAAAATCAAAAAATATTAGGGATAGTTGGTGTATAAACAAAAAAAAAAAGAAGAAGGTGAAAACGGGACTTGTCGAAGCTTTTGATTCTTTAGTTTCCCTTGACAAACACTTAGCTACTTTTCAAAGTTATTAGTCGAGGGGGATTGAGATTCTTAGTTTTCGTAAATGTTTACTTCATAACATTGCGTGAGGACACGGCAATACCTTAGTATGGGGGATTTTGGTATGTGCTTAATTACACATACCTTTTACCTTTAAAAACGAGCTAAAATAACCAAAAACGGACTTAAAATGCCAAATATATGCTTGTTTTGCTAATTGTATTGTGCAGAAACGGATATTTAACAAAAGGACGAAAAACGAAGTCAAAACGACAAAACCAAACATGGAATGGAAAAGACTGTGAAAGACAAAGCCAAATCGAAGCTGAATAGTCAATCAAGTAGAAAAGTCAACAGAAAAGTCAACTGGTCAAAGTCAAAGTCAACACCGACATGGTCAAGTCAAAAGAAAGTCAAAGAAGAAAAAATATAACTATAGGGACTGAAATTGCCAATTCCCTAAGTTATATTTACAAAGGAAAAGACAAGGGCTGATTTTGCAAATTACTCGAAGTAACAAGTGGGGGGGCAAAACTGCCAAGTCCCCATACTTGTATTACCCAAGGACGTACGGTGCAAAGGGTGATATAACTTTTGGGGACTATTCCTGCCAAGTCCCCAAAACATTTAAACTACAAGGACGAAAATTGCAAACCTCCCTATAACTTTGGAGGACCAAAAGCGGCAAAAACCCTCAACTATTACATGTCACCCCCAACCTTTATAAACCTTTTTTCCCGCTTTTTTCCCCCAACACAACTCACGGGTTCACCTCCTTCTTTTTATTCCATAACCCCAATTCTCCCATGGATAAACCTTTCCCCCTCCTCCACTATCTTTCCCACCTAAAAAGAAGCTTTGCCATGTTGGCAATCCAAACCCATACAAAAATATGATCAAAGGTCCACAGCTGTCGACTTGGGCTTCAAGAAAAATGGAGGGCCAGGATGTGCTTTCCTTAGCACTCTCACAACAAGCACAACTCTTTTATGTGTCTACAAAGAAACACAAAAGGAAGAAGACAAAGAGGAGAGAGACCTAGTCGAATTTTTCCTATTTAAAGCTTTGTAAAAAGCCATTGTGGCTGAGTAGTTCATTTTTAGTTTTTAAAAAGTAGTTTTTAGTTAAAGGGTAGTTTTCAAGTTAAGTGTTTTTTTTCAGCTATTGTACTTGTACTTTGATTTTAATGAAATTCAGCTAAGTTTTTTTACTTGTGTTCTAAATTTCAAGTGCTTTCTAAAAAAAATCTTTTAAGCTTTTGATAAAAGCTATTGTTATAACCTGTTCACATTTTTTTTACAAAACTTAAAGAGCAAAGGAACTGTTGGATTAAAAAGCTTGGATGAATAAGCTGATGTGGATGGCTTATTGGGTTTTCAGCTTAGTTTTAGCTTAATTATAAGCTAAGGGTAGGAAATTTAGAGCTTATTAGGTCTTCAAAGAGTCCTTTTGAACAAAGGATTAAAGGTAAAATTTCTTTTAAATTTTACTTCAGTACTGTAGCATAGCTTATTCAGCTTATTTTCTTAGCTTATTACTGTCTTTTTATGCTCATTAGTGTTAATTTATGCTTAAGTTTGTTTGTTAGTACTTTTCATTTCATTGTTATGCAATTTGTCTAAAACTGCCAAAAATTAGCTTAAACTGTCTAAGCTTATTCTCATTTTTAAATGCTTATTAGTTCAGCTTTTTACTTTTTTATTGTTTAGTATAGCTTAAGTAGGTTTAGACTTTTAAAAGTTTCAGTAAAATTTAGTTTTCATAAGTTTCTAAACCACTTTCAAAAACTTAAGGGATGTTTGGGTCAACACTCAAAACGGGTCAAAAAGGCTTTGTGTTTGGGTTATGGTCACTCAAGTAGATTAAGCTTAGGTTGTTAAGCTCATTTAAGCTGTTTTTAAAAGTTTTTTTTTAGTTTCAAAATTGTTTTCAAAGTTTTTTTAAACCATCTTCAAAACTGTGACTTTTAAGAAACACCACAAGTGCTTATATTCATAAGCACTTGAATTTTGAGTTGAGGTTTCTAAAAGTGAGTCTTTTGTGTATCTTAAACAAGCTGTCAACACCTTGGTGTCTTTTGACTTTTGAGTCAAAAATCACCAAGTGTTTTTAGTGTCAAAGTTTTAAAAAGCCAAAAGCCTTTTTCACTGTTAAAATTCAGCAAGTTTTTATGGTTTATAAAAGTCAAAAATTGGTGCACAAGTCCATGACCTAGAGCTTTTTAGCTGTTTAAGCTTAATTTCTTATTTTGAGCTTATTTGACAGCTTTTAAAAAGCTGTCAAATAAGCCCTTTGATTGTAGCTTTAATCTCCCCTGGTGCAAAGGGGAGATTTTAAGCTCTTTTTGCTTAGCCTTTAAGAGCACTTAAGCCCAAGTTCTTGGCTTATTTCAAGAGCCTATAAGCTCTTGTATAAGCCCCTTAAGTTTCAGCCTTTAAAAAGCTTTCTAGATAGCTTATTTTTGAGCTCAAATGAGCCCTTTTGACTGTTTTGCCTAGTAATAGTGTAGGACTGCTTATTTTTTCTTAGGGCTCATTCAGCTTATTTCATAAGCTCATTATTGCTCCTAATAGCTTTTTAGGTTAGTGTGATAAGCTGTACTTGCTTATTTTCCTTTTTCCTTGGCTTAATTTGTGCACACAAGCCCAAAACTTAAGCACTTTTGCCTTTTAAGCTAATGTGGCCTTCAGCCACTTAAGCCCTTTTTCAAGCTTATTTAGTTTTAGCTTTTAGCCTCTTATTGCTTATTTAGGGTAGTTTAGACCACCTCTTAGCTTATTTAGTTCTAAGTTTAGCTTAAGTGTCCATAAAAATCCAAATGACTTAGCTTTTTAAGCTATTAAGCTTGTCTTTAGCAAACTGTCGACTTTATAAGCTGTTTTCAGCTTATTTACAGCTTTTCACAAAAGCTTGTAGTTGACAAAGTTGTTAAGCCCTACGAGCTTAACAACTTTGCCTTACAAAGTTTTCAAAAAAAAAAGAGGGAAAGACAAAGGGTCCGGGTGAGCAAGACTCAAACCCGGGACCCCTCGATACGATCCCCCTTTTACAACACTCATACCGCTGCGCCCTTGGGTCTTTTTCGTTAAAGACTCAAGGGGCTTGATATTTAAGGGTGTTTTGGGTTTATAAGCTAATAAGCTGTCACAGCTTATTACGAGCTTATTTTTAAGCCAATTTTGTGTTTCTTATTTTTCGTAGATTAATCATAGTGTAAAGTATTTTTGGTAAAATTTTCAGAATTTTTCGTAGTCATTTAGTATTTTTTATAATTTAATTTCGTTAAAAGTTTAAAAAATTCATAAAAAATACAAAAATTATCAAAAAAATAT
>BQNB010015362.1:42885-73389 GCA_026074375.1 Tanacetum coccineum | reverse complement strand
CGCTGTTTTACAAGCATCAACAGTGGAATATATATCATCTCCAATACCAGTTAAAAGCAAGAAAATTGCTTCTTTTTCAAATAGAAAGTGTTCTTTGTTCTCTCGAGTCATGTTTAATACTGTTTCAATTGTTGTATGTTGTTGTATTGCCGGATTACCTTCCGTTGTAGCAACAGCTTGAACTAGTACAGTAGATGGCACGTAGGGACCAGTTAGTATGCTTTTTCTCAGTCCCTCACCATTTGGGTTTCGTGTCAATGTATCGTAGAAAACATGAATCACCGATTGTTGAATATCTTCTTGGTCCAAGCATTGTGGACAATCTTTGAACCACACTCGCCATGATATTATTGTGGCATTTGACTAGCTTCGAAGGATGTATTGACATGAGTAGACATGAATGACTGAATGATAAAGAATTATGAAGTGTGAAAGATTTAGTAGGATCTAAGTGATATGAAGTTGAATGAAGTTGTTGTGGTATATGCAATTCACGTTCACTGGATTTTACACGTCTATGATTAAAACCGATAAATGAATTAACGGGATTTTACAAAATCACTAGAGAACCGTGAATGAATGATCGTTTGTTGTTTAAGGTTTGATTGATGTTGATTAGTCGTTAATCCTTGTTATAGGTTTGATTTGATTTTTTGTTATGTTGATTAAGTGGTCATGAAATGTTTGTCTATTTAATTTTTTTCATTAAAAAATATGCAAACGCCTCCGATGTACACCAAACCGCCACCTAAATGTTAATCAAACCGCTATTGAATTAGTAGCCAAACCGCCACCAACTTACAAGGCAAACCGCCACCTATAAAGCTCAAACCGCTGCCTAATTCTTTATTAAACCGCTGTGAGTTTTTGACAAACCGTTGTGTAATAAAAATAATCAAACCGCCACTTAGTTAGCAACTCGTCGTCTGATTGATATCATGTCACAAAAAAACCGCTGGTTCTATTAAAATAAGCAAACCGCCGTTTGGTTTTTCTTAACTCGCCACCTGGTTTAACAACTCGCCGCCTATATTTTATTCAAACCGCCGTTGTTTTTTGAATTTTGAGCATAGTAACGTTTGTATTTTGCACAATTTAATAAGCAACTCGCCTTGTACCTGCTCAAACCGCCACTATAAAAGGCAACCCTCCGTCTAATAGGCAAACCGCCGCCAAATTTGTTATTAAAATAAGCAACTCTCCTTTGACTACGGTAACTCGCACTTTGACATTTTTTCTAAAAAGTGGAATCGTTGTCCCCTTTTCCTGTCAAACCCGCTGTGTATAGAATACTAATATTTTAATCAAACCACCACGAAGAATACAAGGACGAATTGAATAAAATCAAGCCTTATGATCTTTCTAGCCACGAAACTAAGCTTTAACACGCAATACTAAGTGTCTAAAAGAAGATTAAGCACACAATAACATGTATATCTTTGTGGATCTTCCAAAATGAAGCAACTCTCCACTTAGAACACAAATAAATTCGAACATTGTAATCATTTTAAAATCGAACTAGGAGCTTGTGATTCACTAGTAGTGGCAACAATATACCATTGTTAAACATGTAGATCAAGAGAAACACAAGATTAACCAACAAATTAAGCCCAATTGCTTTTTGAGCGTGGCTTATCTAAGCCAAAATAATGAACGAATTAGAGCTTATATAACCATAAGAATCAACCACGAATCAACACGTAGCTCTGATACCAATTGTACGATCCCGTTAACACTTCTTAACATATATATCATACACGAATTTGATCTAGAAAAGAGAAAGAAAGTGAGTTGTTTTGTAGAGAGAGAAAGAATAGAAAGAGAGAGGGATGAAGAAAAATAGGAAAGGAAAATTATTTTAGAATGAACTAACTAACTCATTTCTAAAAAAGAAAAGAGTATATATACCCCATCGCATTAAAGACGCGCGGAAAGTAAACTAGGACCCGAGCTCGGGTTTTGCTTGGGATAAACCCAAAACATAATACAATATTAATTATCTATCGAGCCAGATATCTCGATGCATTCCCTAAAACAACACGTTAACAATTGATAGACCGAACTTAAAATACATAATAACGAAACTTCAAGTTCGATCTCAATATTTTGAGGCTACAGAATCTCACACTACACATTATGCTAAATATTTTAGGATTTTTATGATTTATAGAGACAAAATATGAAAAACTAAGATCAACACTACAAAAGCTAAAAACAGATTATCAAAACATTAACAATTAGCTCAAATGAAACATATTAAGCACCAATAAGCTAGAGTTAAGCAAAAATAAGCAAATCAACTTATTAAACTAAGATACATGAATTTAAAAGAAAAACTTAAAGTACCATAAGCTTAAACAAAGGCAACAAAAGGCCTTAATTAGCTTGTCTATAAGCTCTGACTATTAGAGATAACCAGAAAAAGTCCTATATAGCTCTCCATGGTTAGTCATCTCCAAAAAGCGCAAAATCCAATAAAGCCAAGTATTAAGTTGATTTTTAGATTTAAGTATATTAAGAGCTATTAATAGCTCAATTTGAGCTAGAGACTCAAAGAGCTTGATCTGAGCTTATGAGAAGCTTATGTAACATTACTATCTTATTAGACACAGTTTGAGTAAAATTGAACTTTAGAAAAGTAAGATAAAATTTGAATTCTATTAATGAAAAACTACTTACAATATTGAAAACGGAAATTACATTAAACTAAAACATTTTAACTGAAATTTACAAAAGCTTTCTTAACTAAAAAAACAGGAAAATAAAAGATAATAATCTATTTAAGGAGTGAGCTCATATTTATAGCTGTGATGAGAAGCTTCTAGGTCCTGATTCAGTTATATGCTCCTCTTAATCTCGTCTATTCATTCCTTTCAATCATTGGTACTCTAATCTTAGCCCTTGGATTAACTTGATGACCATCATCCAATTGCCATCGTAGTTAATCCATGATGTGACAACTTGTGCTCTATATCCATTTGATTTATGTAATTTTTGCATCCCTTAATGTGTTTTCCCCTCACAATCCCGAAGCAATTCCCTTTGTGGAGATTGACCAATAAGAGGTTCTTATGACGTTTTACTCTGCCATATCATTGCTTGTCACTTGAATTAACTAGCCACGTAGCCAATTTGCATTTACACTTTGTTTTGACGAGTAATATTGAGACGACGTATGAATAGTAAACAATAGTTTTCCTTGCATTTTTTACTTTTATAAAAAGGGGGAGTTTGAGACTTGGTTTGACCCAAGTAAATTTTAATATAAAATTATGGGCCAAGAGTGTGTTTGGGCTCGGGATAACAAAAGGGTATTGGGCCGGTTTATGTGGAGTTGTTATAAGGGTTAACGGGTGTTAACTCTTTATAAATTAAAGAGTTAACACCGTTAGGGTTTAGGGACTATTTTTTATCATTATGGTTTTTCTTTGAGGGACGTATTTGGGGAATTTTGGGTATTTGTCTTTTTGTAGTTGACCACTGTTGACCATGAGTTGACTTTTGTTAACCTTTGATAGCATTCTCTCGGCTTTTGCACACTCAATTTCGTTCCCGTGTCCATGATTGTCCGGTTGTGACTGTTTTCTTAAGATTTTTGCAATATCCGTACCTACACAATCACAAAGACAAAACAAGCAATATTCAAGCATTTAAAGCACAATTTGTCTTTTTAGGGCCATTTTTGATATAAAACGGATAGTGTTTTCACACATATCAAAATTCCCTAAACTAAGCGATTACATGTCCTCGCGTAATATTATATGCTCCATAACCAAATACAAACTTTCCCAAACTAAATCTTTGAAAAGTAGCAAAGACTTTTGTGGAGAGAGTTAAGAAATCACAAGTTATAAAACACACCATTTTCCATTTTTATAAAACTTTTTCATTTTTTTAGTTATTTCCATAACTGTTAGGGATCATAGAACAAGATGCATTTCGATCCGAGAATGCCCCAAAAAGGATAAATTCATCGTCCCCGACTTTTTACTTATCCAAACCAAGCTTAAAACGAAATCACAGCTAAAATTATAAAAAATCAAACCACTAACTCTATTTGCAACTTGTGAACTTTTCACTCCCGACATTTATTATATCTTAAGTGTATGTGCTATTTTGAATTTCAACCATGGATCAACGTTTTGCAACAATACTATGCTTTACGGAGTTCTCCACCAAGAAAAAAAAGTTTGAAGGCGAGATCATCCCATGTAGCGACTTTTGTCTCGGCACATCCCAACCTTGCAGCTAAGTGACCAGGCTTTTGACACCCCACAAAGACTAGTATCGGGACTCACGGACCTTCGGTTTCAAAAACTCTTAGGTTTCCTGAATATACATAGCTTATAAAATAAAATAGTCAAAGTTTAAAAGCATATTTGAATTTACCAAAAAGAAATCTATTTATTAATTAATTATTAGACATTTATGCAATTGTCACCCTCAACCTTTTAGAAGGCTAGGCAAACATCGGTGAATGTGAGCCGGCAATAGAATGCAACAAACTTTTATCAGTCCGTATCTTTATTCTTACTATGGGGCTTATTCTTTAGAATACTACCAATCGTTGTGAGCCGCAAGAGGTTATAGACTTTTTCAGCCCAGAAAGCATAATATTATTTATAATTTTTTTTAATTTTTTATCATTTTTTTTTCATATATATTTTTTAATTTATTTATTTATTTATTTAGAGAAGACTTCTTTTTGAAAAATTTGAACTAAGTCTAAATTTTTTGCTTTATATTACATAAAAATTATTGATTTAAGTTTAATCTCCAAAAACAGCACGTATATTAATCTGGTTAAGAGCTTATGGGAGAAAAAGCAACAAGTTACATACATGAGCTCTTAAGATTTCCAAATAATCCTTGTTTAGCATCCTACTCATACTTAACTCTATCATTTTTCGTTCTTCGCGAAAATCGCGAACGCTTAGCCTAAAAGTTAAGGAACAAGCTAGAGCTCAACATGCTCGATCGAGTCAAAATCTACTCTTATTCTACCCAGCAAAAAAGTCTAAATTGTGACAAAAACACTTATTTAATTTTCAAAATTTTAAATTTTTTCATATTTTTGAAAATTTTGGTGGGAAAACGGGGTACGTGAGAACAACGAAAGTAGGCAAGATCATATCGAAGATATACTACCTCATACTAAAATCAAACATTGACCTCAATGTTTCCTAGCCTAAGACTTAAAAATCCCATACTAGAACTCAAAAAGGCGAATGCATAACCCAAGCCTGAAGAAAGTATCACAAAAATCTCTAGCCGTTTATTAAGTGTGCTAAAAGATAAATGTTAGTCGATAAAAATCTTTAGGATATCGGATTTCCCCAAACTAATGGCAAGCAAAGGCTAGGAAGCTCGAGTGGACTGGGACAAAACACCGAACACGAGAGACTTTAGAAAATTTGGGTCAATCCTGCAAACAATCATAAGTACAAACACAACAGGAATTGAAAGAGTACAAGCCTCCTCACATCACAATAGAAATAAGAAAGAAAATACAAAATGGATAAGCATGGGGTGCCTTCCATGAAGCGCTTTGTTTTTGGTAACCGAGTCACATAGCTTGACTTGATCCCTGAATTCATTCGTCCTTAGGGAAAGTCTGGAGAAGAAAATCTCAATCGGGATTTCATGAATGTTTGGATAAAAAATTTAAGCACGTGAAAGTTTTATCCCGATGAGAGGCCACCGGCTCTAAGTGGAGATGCCGGGGTCAAAAATGGTGTCTTCACTCCTGGTGGAGAGAAGTAAAGGAGAATCCGCAGGGTGGTTGAAGAACGGGAGAAAAGTCCGAATGACAAATGTGAAGGAATCGTCATCTTCAACATCAATCTCATCTCCCCTGGGTCAAAACATTCATCTCCATTAAGCTCATCAAAATTGTTCATCACAGGTGCATCGGTCTTAACAATTAAGCTAATCTTAACATCTGGTGGTTCCGGAGGAGGACGAGGAAATGACGGATCATCATAAAGATCTAGGTGAAATGATTCAAACTCGGGAAGAGAATTATCAGCATGAGTAGTGTACATGCCACTTTCTTGTCTCTTTCGTATGGATGCAGCTAAAATTCTCGAATTCAGGTAAAGAGTTATCCGAATAAGAGAAAGAAGTATCGGACTCCTCAAAGAACGAATCACTATCCACAATGGGAATAGGAAATGAAAAGGGAGATTTGAGCACACGATCAGGAGTAGGGTTATCTTTCAAAGATTCAATATTAGTAACAAGACGACTAATGTTCAACAATTTTTCACGAAGAATAATGTCTTGGATTTAAAAAATATCTTCTAAATCAAACTCTTTCTCTTCTTGATCAATATCATTCACCTCCTCTAAGCTATCGATCTCCAAATTCAGAGGTGATGCTTCAATGTACTCGATGTTCTCATAAGAATCGACTACACATGAAGTACGCAACATTGTTAGAATCAGATAAAATCACAGAATGATTTGCTTTAAAGCATCAAAAGTGGAAGGATCTTCACAAACGGGCATATCACACGTATCTTCGAAAATACCCTTGAACTCACTTGGGATTTGGACAAGGTTCTCGACACTAGACTTTATTACTTCGTCTGATTCCGTTGCTGGAATAGTGTCAAGATGCTCATCCTCCATTATGAGAGAGTCAACGGGCTCCTTGGTTGATAAAACAGGTGTGATTGGCAAGGTATGTCCCAGCGTCATCCATCATAGAAATGGGAATCTTCAATATCGATTCTTAGGCGGCTTGATCTTTTGTAATTCGCCTTTCTTCTTCTTCCTATTTTTTGCATAATTAGACCAACCATAATCACATATGATGTCCATTTTGCCCAGAAGCTTATTTGAGAATTGAGAAACTCATTTTGAGCATTTAAGATTGGATGATTGATGGTATAATTTGCAGGGGGTTTTTTTTTTATAGTTGGAAATTGGACAAAACCAACAGAATTAGGATCATAGCAAGAATTTTGCTCATAATAATCGTCATTCATTGTTTGACATTGAAAAGTTTCATGAGGGCCCCCGCAGTTTTCACAACAAGGATATTGTTGTTGAAATCATGAAAATCTTGCGGGAAATTAAAGTCTTGATTGTAACACGGTTCCGGATAGATTAACGGAACTATTAGGTGTAACAAAAGTGACCATAACGAACGACATCGTCTGCAAGATTTCACAAGAATACATAGGAGGGTAGTTTGAGAAACGTTAGAAGCAATATCAACAAGGTTAGTGTTTTTGAAACGTAAGGAAATGAATTTTCTTTCTCGAATAGCACGTCAGATCAAAACGTTGCAAAGTTGTGGAGCACATCATGGAATGGAATTGCATGGTTCCGGATAGAATAATTGGAGCTTATCCTGGTAGGATACATTAAAACCAAAATGAGCACCTCCCCCAAGACTTGCAATTGCATTGATGACAAAAATTCATCTAAAAAATCACCCCCACTCATAACAACAAAAATGTGTTATCATATGAGTAAGACTAAGTGAAGAATAAACACCAGGGACATGAATAGCAATGCCGAATGGCTCTTGAGGTGCACTAACAATATAAAGAGATGACAATGGAATGACACAAACGAGATAAGAATTTAGTTATCATCAGAAAATAGATGTACCACCTTCATAGTACAAACACTTTCGCACAAATGCAAAGAGATCGACCAATGTATACCATCAACCGGATCACTACAATGATGCACAATCTTAGGGGTGTCTTTGAGCCGAGTCGGGTACGGGAACAAGAAAACCTTGATCTTCAAGACTACCCTTTTGAACAACCACACATTTTGTATGTACAAAGCACCAACGTAACAGATCAATAATTAAACGAGAATAGGGTGATCAGACGAAAACTCCGAGTGACGCCATAGAGAATCAACCAAAAAGAGGGTTTAGAAAAGAATTAAATGGATAGGAAGAAAAAGAAGATTATTTTTGGTTTTTCACAAGTTTATTCACAATCTAATTTTAACGGACAATGAGATAGACAACTTGAACCAAATAATCAAACCTTACTTTCTCGTAGCTCTTAAAAAAATTTACTTTTTAAGGTGATCCGTAATTTTGTAAGTCACACAAATGGTAAGTTATTTTTTTTAATTTTTTATTCGAGTTGGGAACTTATTGATGGATAATACCTCAATTGAAGGTATTATTTGTTGGTGTTCTTTAAACAACTTTGTTTATTTTATTTTTTTTATGGACAATTTTTTATATTTTTGATTTTTTATATGATATTATACTAATAAAAAAAAGAAAATAGTTCTTTTACTTTTTATATTTTATAAGTTTTTTATGTATTTTTGAATTTTACACAAAAACAAAACTTTCGAAAAAGACATGGTCTTCAAATTCACGATCAAACAAACTTCAGAACGAGAGATCAAAATCACAAAACCGCGGCAAGCGGCGCCAAAAATTGATTCATTAGAACGCAACACTACGTAATAATAAAATAATTACCTTGAGGACAATGTTAAAAGGAAAATCTTTCACATATAAATATAAAATAATACATGAAATTAACCGGGAATACGATCCAGGGTCGTTATTTCCCCAACGATTGTGAAATTGAACCACGTTTGATGTTCGGACAATGATTGTGGATCGCGAGAGTGAATTCAAAGATTGATTTGATTATCGTACTTCTACAATATAAAGTAAGCAAATGATATAACAATTAAGCACTGAAAAACAAATAACGGGAAATTAACTTTAACTAAAACGCAAAACGGGAACCCTAAATGGCAATTAAAAACCCTAAATTTCCAAAATTAAATCTAAATTTAATTTTTCTTTTTAAATAGACTCTAATTGACTAAAAAGTATGTTTAAAGAAAACTAAAACAAAAAACAGAATTGAAATATCTCTAAAACACGAAAAATGAAAACGGGAAAAAAACCCTTTCTTTAAAAAAAAAAATTATGGAAAAATAAAAAATTTTTTTTTTGCAAATTTAAACCCTACGTAAAGCAAAACTAATTTCCTAGAAACTTTAACGATAAAAGAAAATTTTCTAAAAAGATTTATATTTTTTAATTATTTTTCCTATTTCTTTTTAAGATTTTATAAAATTTTTTAATAAAAATAATTGTTTTTACAAATACAAACCTATATTATAAAAAATTCTAGAAAAAAACAGAAATAGCGTGAACTAAATAGAACCTAGGAAAAATAAGCTTGGGGTCACAGCTTAATGAATAAGCCACGAAATAAGCTTAAAACAGCTTATAAGCTAAAATGGGTAAAATGTCTATAAGGAATAGATTTTGTAAATCTAAAATGAAAAAGACTCCAGGAAGCTCGTTAGGTAATATAAAGGATGTAGTGTTTGTGTTGCAATCACATGGGTAGAGGGTTTAGAGGACGGCATGGTTCGAGTCCTTGCTCACACCCCAGATATCCACCTTCCCCTTTTTTTTATAAAAACTTAAAAAAGCAAAGTTTTAGAACAGCTGAAAATAAGCATTTTTAATAAAAGAAACTTTTTATTAAAAGCCCTAAATAAGCTAGAAAATAGCTGAAAACTAACAGACCACTTAAACTATTTTCTTTTTGGTATTTTTTTAAACTAATAATCTAAAAGACCACAATAAGCTAAGTTTATGACAACTTAAGCTACTAACAAGCTAATACTAACCTAAAGAGCTAAATGAACAAGAATAAGCACACAGAACAAGCCAAAAGCTAGAAATTCAAAATAATCACTTAACAAAATTTAGAGCCAAACAGTCCCTGCAGGGACCTTTGAGCTTATTTTTTAGAAAAGCTCTTGGATCCTTGTAGGGAAATAACTTATGCAAGCTTATTCTACAACTAATAAGCTTCCAAAAATAACTTTTAGAACAAGGTTTGAAAATCAATTACTTATTGAAAAGGCTTCTTGAAAACAACTTATACTAAGAACACTTAATACTTTTGGTTTTTTAATTTGAAGATGACAGGAAGGCTCATATTAAAAGCAAAAAATCATATAAATCAAATGAGCTTAACTTCAAAAAACAAATTGAAACAGATAAGCTATGGACCCTAATCTATTTGAAATCCAAATATCAAATCCTAAAAGCTACTTTCACTAACTGAAAGCTTATCATGAAAATTTCCTTTTTGTCTTCTAGAACTGCTGATGTAGTTGACACTCAAATGTCCAAACTATAACAAATGCAGGCTTAAGATCCTTTATTCTACTCTATTTTACTAGACTAAATGCAAATTAAGCAAAGACAAAGCTAGAAACTGAATAAGACTAATACTTTAAATGCTAACTAACAGATTTTAGTTTTTAATAAACCAACTAATGAAAACTAATTTAAAGCTAATTTAACTTATAAATCTTATTCAAATCAGTTTAAATCAGAGATATGTATAACAATACGGAGGCCAAGTGTCACAAACGAAGCACTAACTAGTGGATAGTGTTGTTGACCCAACACCCTATAAAAAGTTTTTAAATCCATTAAGCTTAAGAAAATAGAAATTTAATGAGCAAAATTTCAATACCAGATAACAAATAGCCAGAACAGAGATCTTAAAGAGCTTATACTAAACAAATCAGAATAAGCTAAATCTAACACTACTCATGTATGCTACAATATTTTTGGATTTTTAAATTATTTTATAAAACAAAATATGAAACACTAAATCAAAACTACAAAAGCAAAAAACAAATGATAAACATTAGACAATGATCTCAATGAAAACAGATAAAGCACAAATAAGCTCGAGTAAGAAGAAAATAAGCAAATGCAACTTATTAAACTAAGAATACTTGAATTTAAAAGAAAACTTATAGAAACCTTAGCTAAACAAAGGCATCAAGGCTAATGACTGTCTACAAGCTATGAGTTATGAAGAATAACCCAGTAAAAAGTCCTTATGAGCTCTTCCATGGATAGCTCTTAATTATATTAAGAGGCTTATTAATAGCTCAATATGAGCTAGAGACTCAAAGAGTCTTGATCGTAAGCTATGAGAAGCTTATGTAACATTTACTAGCATATTAGACTAGTTTGAGTAAATGTGAAAATTAAGATAAAATATTCAAATTCTATTAATGAAAACTTCATACAATATTGAAAACGGAAATACAATAAACAAACTTATACTAAACATTTTAACTGAAAATTACAAAAGCTTTATGATAAGTGTAGAATACACATATCCATTTGTACTTAAAATAACCCAAATAAACCCAAAATAGACCAAAAATGGCAAAAATATGCTTGTATTTGTGTTTTGTGTGTGCAGGTACGGATAAATCAAAAATCACAAGAAAACATCAAATATAGGCAAGCACGGACCACAGAATTCAGTAGAGTTAAAAGCCGAAGCCAGAAAAGTCAAGCCTCAGTCAAAGTCAGCCCAGAAAAGTCAAGCTTCAGTCAAAGTCAGCCAAGAAAAGTCAAAGTTAGCCAAGACAAGTCAAAGTCAGTCAAAAATGGTCAAACTAAGTCAAACACAAAAGGACAAATCCTCAAAATATTTCACTAGTCAAAGTGGTCAAATCATGGTCAACAAAAGTCAACAAGACCCAAAATATTCCACTTAAGCCCCTCAACTTTCAGAAAAGATCATAAATGGTCCCTAAACCCAAATGGGCCTTACCCAGATCTTTAAGCCCAAAACCCTAGCCTATTTCCCTTTTCATTAACCACAAGGGCCAAACTTGCACTTTCCCAAACTATTTTATAACTAAAAAGGTAGAAAGGAAAGATAGGGGCCAATTGTGCTACTATATCAAAGTTATACAGTTTTAACTGTCAAAAAAATTGGGCGCCAAATCCATTTATTATTCATCCATCGTCTTTAACCTTCACCTCAGTCAAAATCAAGGGGCAAATGGAAATCAATGGGCAATTTGGACAATTAAGGAGCTCATAAGTGCAAGGCAAGGGTCAAATCAGTCTTTCCAAGGGATTCTTTAGCTCAAGCTCAAGATGAGGCCACGTCAATAATGGAGAAAGCACAAATTCATATGGGTTTTTGTGCTAAAACTCTCACAAAAGAAGCACAATGACATCCAAAAGGGAATGACACGCTGTCAATCTTCAAGTGTCCACACAATGATCAAACGGCCACAATTAAAGCCCCAATGATTAGAAGATTTTATGGACAGGATTAAGGATTAGAGAGCAAGGTTAGAGAGCCTAGAAGCTTCAGCTTGGCACTATAAATAGGCCCTCATCTCACACACACAAGAAGCTAGTTTTTTACACGTAGCCTTAATTTAGTTTTAGCTTAAATTTTAAATTCCTAGCTTAATGTTGTTTTTAATCTTGTAATTTTCTTTTTAAAAGTATTGTAAGCAAGTTTTCTTTTAATGAAATTCAGTTGTTCTTAATCTCTCCAAGTCTCTTTTTCATAAGCTCTTTAAACTAAGCCAAATTTTCTCAATAAGCTCTTAATAAGCTCTTTCAGTCTATAAGCTGAAATAGAGCTCAATCAATTCAGAATTAATCCTTTCTAAACCTTAAAACAGTGTAACTTACATTTACCATGGAATTCATTGGATTTGAGCTTATGGAAGGGGGATCTAAAAGGGAAGGATCCCCAAGGACTTATACCCTAGCTTATTAATAAGCTAGGGAGCTTGTAGCTGCCTTAAATGGTCCTCTTGTTTAGCTAGAGGAGCCTTGTAAGTTTCTCTTTAAATTCTTGCTTTAATTATTAGTTTAATTGCCTTCTAAACTTAGATCTGCTTATTTGCTTATTATAGTTGCTTATTAGTGCTTATTTGTGACTTAACTAGCTTAATAATCATGGTTGCTTATTTGTTTTTTATTAAAATAGTTTAGATCTTAGTCTTTAATATAAGTGACTTAAAAACCTTATAAAAAACCAAAAATAGTAGAAATTAGTTTGAATCTTAGATTAATGCTTAATTAGTTGTTAATGCATGTTAGTTGGGGTTGTTATAAGCTAAAAATAATCTGGTAGATAATGCTTGTTAATTAGATTAGCAATTTAAGTTCAAAGTCAAATCTGTCAAACTGGTAAAGGGGTGTTTGGATTAAGCTAAATTGACTATCAAAAGTCAAAAGTTTTGGTTCATACCTTTTGAGACAGATTTGAATTTAGTTATAAACATTAGGAAATGAGTTTTCATAAAATAGATTTGGAAATTTAGAAAGTTTGAGCTTAATATAAGAGTGCCAGCACCAGGGCATTTTGTCTTAAACCTTTAGCTTGTGAAAATTTGATCTAAGCCCTCAAAGGCTTAGATCTTGCTTGCATTTTACTTGTACACTCTACTTGAGTGTTTCTAAGTGCAAGGATTTCCCTTAGGAAACCTGCACTCTTGGTTTGCACTTGTGCAAAGTGCACCAGTACTAACAAGAAGTTAGTACTGTCACTTTTAGCTTAGTTCTTAGTTAAGTAAAAGTAGGATTTAGGCTCTTAAATTCAAGTAGGATTAAGTCTAGGTATAGCTTAATATAGATTAAGTCTTAAATTGCATTTTCTAGCTTATTTACTTAGCTTAATTTAGCTGTCAAAGTCACAAAAATTCATAAAAGCCAAAAACAGTTAGCAATAGAATTTAGCTTTTAAATTTTAGATTCTAGCTTGAAGTAGTAGGTTTTATTGCTTAAATTAGTTGCTTATAAGTTGTTTGTTAAGTTTACAAATGCTCATTTGCTGTCTTTGCTTTTTGAGCATTTGAGCTTATTTTGGTTTTGAGCTTATTGCTTAGTTTCCTGAGTATGTCACTTTCATCATCACTTTCAGTAGTCTTTTAGTAATTTAAGCTCTATTTTCTTTTCATTCTTAGATTAAGCAAGTCCTAAGCTATTTAGAACACTTTTTCTTTTTCAAATTAAGCTTAATTTGGAAAAGAGGATTCGAGTAAATTTGGAAATTTACTTTAGGAGTCGAATCATCATTACCCGATGGTAACGAATCAAGAGGAGCGAGTTCATCGGCGAACTTCTCTAAATTATCACTAGTCTTCACCGGAGAATAACTAGGAGGAAGAGTATTAGTGGTACTGCCACTAAATGGATCGTCTTTTGAAAAATCAATGATATAAATGGCATGAACAAAATTCTTTTCCTTGTTTTTCTCAGATTTATCGGCATAATAAACAAGTTCTTCTTTTCCTACTCTTAAAGTCAATTTTTCCTCGTACAAATCAATTAGAGCTTTTGCGGTGCGAAGGAAGGGACTTCCTAAAATAACAGGCACTCTCGGATCGAGCTTAAAATTAACCACCACAAAATCCGCAAGAAAAGTGAAACCATCGACTCTAACTACAACATCCTCGGCTATGCCCATCGGGTGAGTAATCGAATGATTGGCAAGCTCGAGTGTCATACGAGTAGGAGTCAAAGCTTCAAGATCAAGTTTCTTGTAGATAGAATGAGGTAAAAGGTTAATGCTAGCTCCTGAATCGGCTAAAGCACTAGTCCTATTGAATTCTTGTAAAGCACATGGGATAAGCAATTTTCCCGTTCTACTCGAGCTTCTCATCCTTTGTTTGAAATTAGTTTGGGGAGATCCAATATCCTTTCATCATTATCGATTAACGTTTATCTTTGCATACCTCATAAACGGCTTAGATTTTCGTAGAGACCCGACTTTAAACATTGAGGACAATGTTTCGTTTTAGTTTGGGGAAGGGAATCTATCGATTTGATGTTGCTTGCTTATTGTTTTGTTCTCACGTACCTGTTTTCCCACAAAAATAGCAAAAATTTTAAATTTTTAGTCATAAATATAAAAAAAATATAAAATAAAATAAAATAAAATGTTAAGACACAAATGTAGGTTTTCCGTTGGTAAGAATAAGAAGTAATTTTTGACCCGATCGTACGTGTTGAGTTCTAGCTTTCTAGTGTTTAAGATTCCTACGTTTTGTGTTTGTTGATTTGGTCTTGAAGGGTCCATTTCACTCCTCGAAAAGTTTCATTTCTTGTTTTATATTCAAAAAAATCAAAAAAAATCATAAAAATATAAAAAAGTAAAAAATATTTTCATTTTTCTTTATAGTAATAAGTATAAGAAAAAAAAACTAGTAAAAATCAAAAATATAAAAAAAAAAAATTGTTCCTTTTTAATATAAGAAATAAACAATAACCATTGGTAAAAAATTCCAAAATCCAATAATATTTCAACGCAAGGTGTTATCATTTTCGAATTTCCGGTGAACTTGTTGGTTCCCAAATCGTAATCAAAGATTTTAAACACTTGCATTTGTTGTCCTACGAAGTACGGCTCACTGAAAAGCTTTTTTTCAAGAGCTACGTGAAGAAGTTGATTATTTGAGTTTTAAGTTCTTTCGTGTAACGTTTAAATTCTTTTGATAAAAAAAATTAGTGTAAAAGTTTGCTTTTTTTGATTTTTAGTTTTTCCTTTTTATGTCGCACTTCGTTTCGCACATCTACGACAGACGTCGACCAACATCAAATTTCTTTCGGTTGAACAAAACGTTGTTTCCTATAGCCGACATATCGGAACAATGGCTCAAATGTTACAGCACCCATCGAGGGTATGAGATGCTATAGATGTTCGCCGTATTTGCTAAACAATTTTGAGCTTAAACAACCTCTTAATCAATCTTGTGCAAAGTATAAAGTTTACGGGTAGACAAGACCTCACAATCACCTTCGATTTTTTAACAAGGGTCACTTCAACGTTTAGACATCCCGAAGTTACCGAAACTTCGATAAGCTTTTGCTTTTTTCCTTTTTCTCTAGACCCACTAAACCCCCACTACACACCATCCAAACGGTGAGGCCCGAGGCCCAGAGGATTGGTTAGAAAGGAACCTCCTAGATCATTCTCACATTGGGACGGACCTTGTTTCAAAATTCATAAATCAATTTTTCCCACCTTCGAAAACCACTTACTATCGGATTGAAATCATACCTTTTTATCAATAACCAACGAAACCTTCAAACGAAAGCTATGGGAACGTTTTTTAAAGGACTCATTCAATCATGTCTCTCACAGGCTTTTTGGAAATACACCAACTCGATTACTTTTTACAATTCTTTGATTCCAACGTCAAGATGCCTTAGATTCCGCCGCGGTTGGCAATTTATTAGACCAGTTGCCTCAAGAAGGTTTTAGCGATTATTGAAGCACGGTATAAAGTTTCGTTGACTCAAGAAGTCGTGCTAGTGATTAAGAGTGAGTACGGATGCTCATCTTTCTAATTCCTTCACCTTCTAATAATTCTTTCGTATTTGCAACAAATAGCGCTTATCTCGAGGATAAGATGACTATCAAGATGGAACAAGATGTAGATTGAAATGAAAGGCTTTTCGTTGTTTACTACTCCTGCACCGTCAAAGCAGTTGAGAAGTATGTGTCACTTTGTGGTCAATTCACAATTTTAAACCATTGTCCGTTTAAACCCCGAGCGAGGAGGAACGAATTTTCCCGTATTTCATTGACAATATTCAACATTTCAACAAACGCAGCCGTTTGGCAATTTTCTTCAAAGGAAACCAACCTTCCATTTGGCAAGTCAATGAGAACCACCGGGTTTCCAACCAACCGAATGTTCAAAAAACTAATCAAGGAAAATCACAAAAAACCTGATTTTACCAAGGAAACCAATTCTATTTCAACAAACCGTCAAAACAACCAAAATCCAAGTTTACCAAGCACCACCATACCAACACCAAACAAATTCAAACCTATTGGTTATCAAGCTTTACCTCCCGTTTCAACAAAACTCAAGGTGTGTCCAAAAAACGGATTTTGAAAGTTATGCTAAAGCAAACGATGCGAATATGAATAACTTGCAAATGAAGTTGGATAATTTTCAAAGAAACCAAAATGATTTTCAAAGAGTTTACAATGATTCTCAAAAGAAGCAAGATGACTTTCAAAAGATGATGCTCAGTTTCATGCAAAAAGAAATCACACAATTCAACCTTCAACTTCAAGTTCTTTTATCCGAGCAATACATTCCAAACCCTTGGAACGGAAGCCAAGGCAATTTCAAAATCTCAAGTGCGGGTTTATACGTATGGACCATCCGATCCCACGATGGTGTGGAAACGGAAAGTGAGGGACTAAGGATAGGATCTACCAAGCACCAAAAAAACATCCAACCTCCTTCCATTCATCCAAGAACAAAACCAAAGACAAAGATAAAACAATAGTAGAACCTTTCTTTCGTTGCTACAAAGCCAAAACCTAGTTGCCATACCCTTCGAGACTCAACCAACAAAAGATTCGTGAAAGGTAAAAAAAATAAAAACTAAAAAAAAAAAAAAAAAAAAAAAAAAAAAAAAAAAAAAAAAATAAAAAAAAAAAAAAAAAAAAAAAAAAAAAAAAAAATGTAAGACTAAAAAAAAAAAAAAAAAAAAAAAAAAAAAAAAAAAAAAAAAAAAAAAAAAAAAAAAAAAAAAAAAAAAAAAAAAAAAAAAAAAAAAAAAAACAAAAAAAAAAAAAAAAAAAAAAAAAAAAAAAAAAAAAAAAAAAAAAAAAAAAAAAAAAAAAAAAAAAAAAAAAAAAAAAAAAGAAAAAAAGAAAAAAAAAAAAAAAAAAAGGATGATATCCTAGCTTCAATAGTTTATGGAAATCTTCCAAAATGTTCATTTGAGCTAAGTTTCGGGATGCTTCTATGCATAGCCAAGTTTGCTCCAATGGTTCCAAAAGAGCTTAATAACAAGACTAATTAATTGAGTTAACAAAACACCGTGAATGAAAATTATTAGTGGGATGCATCTGGTTGTCTTAAAAAGCTTCCAGAAAAGCCTAGGTGACCCCGGTCGATTTTCTCATTCCATGTGATTTTTCGGAGTTCGATAGTTACTTCGCCCTTGCCGATTTAGGTGTAGTATCAATCTCATGGCCTCCTATCCATTGGGAAAATGCTTCAAACTCTGGGGCTAACTGGAAACAAAAATGTGTTAGAATTAGCCGACCGTACATTTCAAACCACGAGTGTAGTTGAAAATGTTTTTGTCAAAGTAGGAAAATTTTACTTTCCCGCGGACTTTGGTGTTCCTTGATTGTATAGCGATCCTCGAGTACCGTTAATAATCGGGGACCCTTTATCTTAGGACGGCTCTATGCTTTAATCGATGTTACGAAGGAGAGATTACTCTTAGGAATGATGATCAATCGTTAACCCGTAAATGTTGGTGATGCACCTTCCATTTCATTACAACAATCTCGAATCATTGATGAAGGTTGATTAATCGATGTCCACTTGTAAATTTATTCACAAGACAGTACTTGGATTTTCGATTGTTGCCTTACAAACAATCCATTCTCCGTACTACGATCCGATTGTTTCCCACTTTTATATTTCCAAACGCTTACCGTTTGTATGAAAGCAATTTTCTACTCTGTTGGAGGAAGCCGATGCTTTTATAGCATTCGATGATCATGAAAACCTGTTTCCCAGTTTTCAATGCTTACGTATATGTGATCCGAGGGTGGACCTGACATTTCATTCTCGAGGCACTTCTCAAACAATGATCCATTACCTTCACCAAATCAGGAGATATTCACCCGAATCTTCAAAAAGATCTGTAAAAGTTGTTGAACACAGATGTCTTCACTTGAATATGCTACTTCTTATGAACCAAAAGTTGAACTTCCTGAAAGTGTAAACTTAAAGAGTTACCTCCGCATCTAGAGGTATGCGTTCTTAGAGAAAAATAACAAGCTTCCAGTCATAATTTCAAAAGATTTGAGCCAGGATGAAAAGACCTCACTCATTAACGTTCTGAAAAATCGAAAACAAGCAATTGCTTGGAAACTTTCTAATATCCGAGGCATAGATCCAGAGTTTTTGCTCTCACAAAATACTTTTAGAAGATGATTACGAACTTTCAGTCAAACATCAAAGGAGGGTTAACCCTAAAATCCACGATGTCATCAAGAAAGAAGTAGAAAACTTCTTGACGCTGGGCATTGAAATTGATTTATGATCAGGATAGTCCATGGGTTATAGGTCCCAGTAGTCATTGTGTTCCCCTAAAAAAGGTGGTATGACGTTGTCACGGAACGAAGAGAAGAAATGATAATGGTGCCTACAAGCAGTAGTTACGGGATGGAGGGTTTGCATCAATTTATCGCAAGTTAACGAAAGGCAACTTGTAAAGACCATTTTTCGTTACCATTCATGGACCAAATGGTATTAGAGCGGATTAGCAGGCAAAGAATTTTATTGTTCTTAGATGGTTGTCGGGGTATTTTCAAATCCCAATTGATCATAGAGATCAAAGAGAAAACTAACTTGTCACTGTGCACATACGGAACTTTCGCGTACCGTCGTATGCCATCCGGTTTGTGCAATGCACCCGGAACTTATACCAACGATGTATGATGGCATTTTTCACGACATGATTAGAAAAAACGATGGAAGTTTTTATGGAACGATTTTTCAGTTTTTGGAGATTTCTTTTTCCTCTTGCCTTGCTAATTTTAGAAAAATGCTTAAAAATGTGGAAGACACCAAATTAGCATAAATTGGGGTAATGAGCCATTATGCGTTTTAAAGAAGGCATTGTTTTAGGACATAAGATCTCTAGAAAAGGAATTGAAGTCGATAAGGCCAAAGTTGATGTAATTTCTAAGCTTCCTCACCCAACGACCGTTAAAGGAATCAGAAGTTTTCTCGAGCATGCTGGATTCTATCGAAGATTTATCAAAGACTTTTCCAAATTTCTCGACCCATTGACCCAATCTCTTAAAGAAGAACACTCCCTTTTCATTTTTCGGAAGATTCATTCTTGCCTTTCAAACATTGAAAAAAGAAGTTGGACCGAAGCTCCAATTCCTCATTGCTCCGAATTGGGACCAAACTTCTTTGAAAATCATGTGCGATGCAATTGAATTATGCAAATAGGTGCGGTCGTAGCGACAAAGATTTGAGAAGCATTTCCGACAATTCAATTACAGTAGCAAGACAATGACCGAAGCAGAATCAAACTACACAACAACCGAAAAAGAAATGCTTGCAGTTGTTTATGCATTTGAGAAGTTTTGATCATATCTAATCATGAACAAGAGTGTTGTTTACACAGACCATTCCGCATTGAAATACCTTTTTAACAAAAAAGACGCCAAAGCAGAACTATGCTTAGATGAGGTCTTACTTCTTCAGGAATTTGGATTTCAAAGTTATCGATACAAGGGAGCTGAAAATATGCAGTACTCCGATTCACCTCTTCGTCTTGAAAAACCCGTATGAGAATGTTTTTGATCCTTAAGATTATTAATGATATTTTCTCTTGATACATGATATGGTGACTTTCATGATAAGAAAAATATTCCGTGGGTTTGCCGATATAGCAAATTACCACGGGGAAATTTTCTTATCAAAGGAATGTCACCCAACAAAAAGAGGAAAATTTTCATGGTTATAAGACATTACTTTTGAAGATCCTGCTTCTCTTTACGTTCTTGTGCGGACCAATCATCCGTAGTAGTGTGTATTTGGCAAGAATGCTCTTGAAATTCTAAAAGCGTGTCCATGAAGACCCACCGGGGGGGCCATCACAGTGCCAAACACAGCTCGGAAAAGGTTTGCGCCAGTAGTTTTTATTGGCCTACGATTTATAAGGATGCCTACGAATTGATCAGTCTTGTGATGCATTAAAAGACAAGGCAAAATCTATCTCAAGTGATGAGATGCCTCAAAATGCAAATACAAGTTTGTGAAAATTTTCGATGTATGGGGTTATTGATTTTTTGGGGACCTTTTCCCGTCGTCTAGAGGTAAACAAATATATTCGGTTAGTCGTCTCGATTGTCTTTTGACATGGGTTTGAAGCGGGACAAGCGTCCCAACCATCAATGCTAGAGTAGTTGTTAAGTTCTTAAAATCTCTTTTCTCCCGATTCGGTGCTCTGAGAGCAATCATAAGCGATCGTGGGACCCATTTTTGTAACGACAAATTTGATAAAGTTATGTCTAAATATGGTGTCACCCACCGTCTTGCGACTCCTTACCACCCTCAAACGAGTGGTCAAGTTGAAGTCACGAATCGAGGTCTCAAAAGAATTTTGGAGAGGGCTGGGTCGGAGAAAACAAACCCGGGTTGCCTCATGGCTCAGACAAGTTAGAATGATGCATTATGGGCTGTTGAACCGCTTACAAGACTCCAATTTGGAATGTTACTCTCCGTATCAGTTAGTAAATGGAAAGCGTTTCGTCACTTACCAGTCGAGCTAGAATCACAAAGCATATGGGTCTTAAGCATGCCAACTTTTTGATTTAAAGACCGCGGAAGCGACCATCAAAAGCTTCAGCTTAAAAGAACTTCTTACTAACTTTATGATCAGCTTACATAATTCTTTAATTACAAAGGAGAAGGACTAAGAAAACTACACGATTCCAAGATAAAGAACCGAATCTTCAATGTTGGTGATCAAGTCTTGCTTTTCAACTCCCGATTAAAGATTTTCTCCGGAAAGCTCAAGTCCCGTTGGTCCGGACCTTTCACAATCACTGAAGTTTACCCTTATGGCACTGTCAAGTTGTCTCATGGGATGGTTCTAATTTCAAAAGGCAATCTGCCCCGTTCTCGTTAAGCACTACTATGGAGGGGATACACCACCATTGGTTATCCCGGCACCTTCAGACTTTCCCTTTAGACAAAATAAATTCAGGGATCGAGTCGAGCTTGCGATCGGTGTCAAAAACAATCCGCTTCATGGGAGTTTACCCCATGCTTATTCTTTCTTTTTTTTCTTTTATTTTCTTATCTAATGTGTTGTGTTGAGAAAGGCTTGTTCTACTTTCCGATTTTCTCTATGTTTGTGTTTGTTTGTTGTGAATTTTTGTAGATCGACACTAAACAAATTCTTCTTAAAGCATATTGTGTCGGTTGTTTATCGTTCAAACTCAGCTTCTAATCCTTTGTGTGAAATTAGTTGGGGATATCCTATATCCTTTTCATCTTATCGACTATCGTTTATCTTTGCCATTACCTTCATAACGCTTAGATTTTCGTATGAAGTGACCGACTTATAGACATTCCGAGGGACAATGTTTTCGTTTTAGATTTGGGGAAATGGGAACTATCGATTTGATGTTACTTGCTTATTGTTTTGTTCTCACGTACCCGTTTTCCCACAAAAATAGCAAAAATTTTAATTTTTAAGTTCTTATCAGTAAAATATTTGTGTATATACTATATATATATATATATTATTATTTATTTATAATATATATATAATAAGTGTTAAGACAAAAAATGTAGGTTTTCCGTTGGTAAGAATAAAAAGTAATTTTTGACCCGATCGAACGTATTGTTGAGTTCTAGCTTTCTCCTTAACAATTAATGTGATATTTTGTGCTAGTCTCATGTCGCTTTAAACATGCTAGACTTGAAGATCATTAGTAAATGAAAAACTTGTGTAATCTTCCTAGATTTTAAATATGCCGAGTTGGATTTTATATAGGCTAAGTATTTGCTAATTTCTTTATTAGAGATTTTAAATTGCAAAGAATAAGAGATGATAGTGTTGATTATGAATTAGGATGCTCTAAACAAAGGTTCTATTTGAAAAAAACTCAAACGCTTATAAGAACTACTTGTGGATTTTCTTCCCAACCCCCCACCCCCCCCACCCACCACACCCCCCCCGGGTTTTAAATGATTTAATCATACGTGTTCTCTTTAATTTTATATATTAGAGTTTTACTCTTTAAATGTCAAATCAACGTATTCAGAGAAAAGCTTTAATCAATATCGTTGGGTAAATAAGAATTTTAGTTCAAGTTTTTCTTTGGTTTTCTAAAACGAAATTTTTCTATTTGCAAATTATGGTGTATGAATTGTTGTACTAAAAAAAATCTATAAAAATATAGTTGGTAAATAAAAAGGATGCAAGTTATAAATCCTTAGTGTTAATAATTAATATACAAACTCCATCGCAATAAAGTACATGGGCATATTTGTCGGTTCGCTCTCCGCTTGTGACATCAAAAGAATGGATGGAGGATGTAATATTTAGGATTGGTTTCATAATAAGTAGCGAGTCTTGTCGGAGGCGAGGTTCGATGTTCGTTGAAAGAAAAGTGATACAATTCCTAGCCTAATAATGTGAATAGTAAATAATAATGTTGCAAAGTTAGAAAATAAATAGTAAAAGTTTTATTTTCTAAAACCAAGGTATTCTTTTTGAGCTAAGGTTTGCAAAAGTCTACAAAGCTTTTTCATCAGAAGTTCATGCGTTTCGGTTAGCTATTCTCCGGATGGGTCGGGTGTCATCAAAAAGCCTTGCACGTACCCGATGGCGGTGGGATTGCTAGAGAAGAAAGTCTTTATGGTGACAAGTGAACACATCGAAGTCTTAGCTAAGAGATTTTTGTTTGCTATTGAGTTGTGATTCTACTAAATGAATTAACATTTAGCCAAAGGCCATGTGTAATGCCTTTGGTGGATTTCAATATCTTAATATGTGGATTTAATGGTTTAAATTTAATTTGAACACACCACACCTAAAATTTAATGATTTATGTCGGAAGAGGAAATTCACAAGGTTGTAATTATAAGTAGTCTTAGCTCTTTAGTTCGTATATAGAGTGATTCCTTTATTTTTAAGCTTAGCATGGGAATAGTAAAAAAAAATCGGGTGCATGATGAAGTTATCTTTTAGAACTTAATTGTGCTTTTTATTCTATGATCCTAAAAGTTACCAAAGAGGTAATGAAAACAATACATAATGTCAACACAAATAAGTGTTAGTTAGGTAATTAATTATCAAGAAAAATCATAAAAAGAGAAAATCTTTGAAAATGGGAAATCGGGTGTTTTATAACTTTGTGATCTTCTTATCTCTCTCAACAAAAATCTTTGCTACTTTTCATAGGTTTTGGTTTGGGGAAGTTTCGAAGGTATTGGTTATAAAGCATGTGATATTGCGTGAGGACACACAATCGTTTAGTTTGGGGAATTTTGATAAGTGTAGATTACACATATCCGTTTGTACCTAAAATAACCCAATTAAACCCAAAACAACCAAAAATGGCAAAAATATGCTTGTATTTGTGTTTTGTGTGTGCAGGTACGGATATATCAAAAAAACACATGAAAACCGTCAAAAACAAGCAAGCACGGACACGAGAACGGAAGAGTGAACAAAAGCCAGAAGCAAAGCCAGGAAAGTCAAGCCTCAGTCAAATCCAGTCAAACTATGTCAACAAAGCCCATTTCCCTTTTATAACAAACACAAGGGCTAATCTTGCACTTTTCGAAAGTTATTTATAACTAGAAAATAGAAAAGAGAACACAAGGACTCGAATTGCCAACTCCCCAAACTTCAAACCGATTTACCCTTTTCAGTTAGAAAAAGGGCGGGTAAAATCGTGTTACTGTTCATCGTCTTCCCGAACGTGCCCTTAACTCAAAACAAAGGGGTTTTCACAATTAGAGGGTACAAAGGACAATTTAGGTGTCCAAGTACACCTTGGCAGTAAGAAACGTCACTCCCCATCTCTGATTGGTCCAAACCCTAAGGAAGGATGCCACGTCAATGGAGAAAGCACAAATTCATGTGGGTTTTTGTGCTAAAACACTCACAAAAGAAGCACAATGACATCCAAAAGGGAATGACACGCTGGCAATCTTCAGGTGTCCACACAATGATCAAACGGCCACAATTAAAGCTCAAATGATTGAAGAAATGATTGGCTAAGATTGAAAGATTGGAGAGCAAGGAAAAAGGGTCTGGAAGCTTCAGCTTGGCACTATAAATAGGCCTCACCTCTCACACACGGGAAAGATATCATCTAGGTTTTTAGTAACTTTTAGTCTAGCTTAAATTTCGTATTTTTCTTAAATGTAATTTTCCTTAAAATGTTTTGTAATCTCCTTTTCAAGTAATGTAATCAGTAACTTTCATTAATGAAATTTAGTTTAAGTCATTTATAAGCTCTCTTTTCTTTTTATTCAAAAGCTCTCTTAATAAGCCAAATTGTCTAAATAAGCTTTTAAGCTCATTTTAAGCTCTTTCAGTCCATAAGCTGAAATAGAGCTTATTTTAATTCAGATTTAATATTACCTAAACCTTAAAACAGTTTAACTTTCATTTATCATGGATCTAATTGGATATGAGCTTTTTGGAAGGGGATCTTAACTTGGAAGAGATCCCATGGACTTTTACCCTAGCTTATTCAATAAGCTAGGGAGCTTGTAGCTGCCATTATTGGTCCTTTTGTTTAGCTAAAGGTTCAAGTAAGTTTCTCTTTTCATTTTTCTCTAATTTCAGTTTAAATTGCTTAGTTATAGTTTATATGCTTAATCTCTTTGCTTATTAGTGCTTATTTAAGTTTTATATAGCTTATCCATTTATAGTTGTTTATATTTTGTTTTTAGCTTTCATTAGTTTTGTATCATAGATTTTTACATATATTTGTATTCAACCTTAAAAACAAAAAAAAATATAAGTAGGATTAGGAATAGCTTAAATCTTAGAATAATTCTTATTAAGTTATTGGTTCATGTTTGATAGGGTAAATTTAAGCTAGTTTTTATCTGGTATTCACTACTTGTTAATTAGATTTGCAATATAAGCTTTAACTAAAACCTGTCAGAATGATAAAGGGGTGTTTGGTTTAAGCTGTTTTCACTTCAAAAAGTCAAAGTGAGTATTCAAAATTGTTTGAGGCATTTGAGTTTGATTTAAGAATATTTGTTAATCAGTTTTTATAAGTTAGATTTCAAAATACCAAAAGTTATGGCTTATTATAGGTGATCCTGCACCAGGGTACATTTTATCTAAATTTCACTTGTGAAATTTATAATCCAAAACCCTTAAGGCTTGGATTTTGCTTGCATTGTGTTTAAACACACAATTTGAGTATGTTTAAGGTAGTGGTAGTCACTAGGTTAGCCTGGCATACTGGTCTGTGTGTTGTTGCTAACTGCATCAGCAGGGTTTTTTTTTTTTTTTTTTTTTTTTTTTTTTTTTTTAAAAACTAAGAGTTAGTTAGTCTGCTGAACTTCAGGATTATAATTGGTTTAACGTAATATAATTTTTTAGGTATACATTTTCTAGTAGCTAGTAGTTTAGTGTAGCTTAATATAAATAGCATTCTGTTTTCATTTGCGCTTATTTCATAGCTTAACTCTTAGTTTGCACTAGCAGTACTAACAAAAGTTAGTACTGCTGATTCTTTACTCCAGCAGTACTAACAACAGTTAGTACTGCTCCTTTTAGATTAGTCTTTAGTTAAGTAAAAGTAGGATTTTAGGTTCTTAAATTCAAGTAGGATTAAGTCTAGGTTTAGCTTATTATAGATTAAGTTTTAATTTGCATTTTCTAGCTTATTTACTTAGCTTTAATTTAGCTGTCAAAGTCAATAAAATTATAAACAGCCAAAAAGCATTTAGCAAATAGAATTTAGTTTTAAATTTTTAGTTTTAGCTTGAAGTAGTAGGTTTTATGCTTAAATTAGGTGCTGTTATAAGTTGTTTGTTAAGTTTACAAATAATCAATTGCTGTCTTTTGCTTTTCTTTGAGAATTTGAGCTATATTTGGTTTGAGCTTTTATTTTTCTTAATTTCCTGAGTATGCTACTTTCATCACTTTTCAGTGGTTCTCTCATAGTGTTAAGCTCAAAATCTGCTTTTATCAATAGATTAAGCACCATCTATAGCTTTCTAAAATCACTTTTCCTTTTTTTCAAAATGAATCTTAATTTGAGCTTCTGTAAGTCAAAAAGGCACTAGTGGCTTAACCTCACTCGTTTCTTTAAACAGCTTATTGAAACCGCTTTTTATGAGCTTATCTTGGATTTCAGCCCTAGTAGCTTTTATTAATTTTGTTCCTACTAGCTTCCTTTACAACTTTGCTCTTTTAAGTTTTTGATGATAAGCACTTTTAAAATTTGAGCTTATAATTGGACTTAGGTTATTATCGGGTTGGGCCTCAGGGACTGTTTGTGTAACTTTCAAATTTTATTTGTGTCTTAGTTAGTCCTTACCCGTTAGTTACTTTAGCTCAGTTAAGTCCTTTTCCCTTTTTGCACATCTTAGTCCCTAGTTTAGTTAATTAATTAGTTTAATTTAGTCTTAATTAATAATTAGGGTTAGGTTCTAATTAGTTTAATTAGTCTTTAATTAAAATTAGGGCTTTTATTTTTATAGAATTTCTGCTCATTTTCTCTATTTAGAGTAATTTTTATAAAAAATTTAGAACTTTATTTTTAATAATTTTAATGTTTTTTGTAGTTTTTAAGTAGTTTAAGTTTTAGAAAAATCATATCTTTTAATCTAAAAAGCCAAAAATAGTTTTTTTTTTTTTTCCTAAAAATGACTTTTATTTTTTTTACTATTCTTAGGTTTAGAATTTTAGTTTTTACATTTTTATGGTTAACAATTAGTTTTACTTGCTTAATACGTCGCGTTTTATTTGTTTTCCGTATTTGATTGATTGTCCATTTTAATTGTTTTTTTTTAGTAGTCATAGCTTTCCAAATCAAATATCTTTGCTTAATTCAAATCAGAATCCGACCTGAAGAGTTTCAATTTCACTAAGTCAATGGGGGGATTAACGACGTGGTTTTGGTGTGATCATATTTGCCCGGTTAAATATACGTATTATATATTATATTATATATTTTTGAGAGTGAATTTTCCTTAGGGAATTTTCTTAATTGCTCTTGTGAAATATTATTTTATATTATATTATATAGTGTATCTTTATAACGTATCACACCTCATCACATGATCTTTAGCATCTTTAAAAATGTTAGGCCAATAGAATCCAGATTCGTAGACTTTCCTTCTAGTAATTGAAGCACTATGATGTCCCCAGTTGGTCCAGAATGACAATGTCCTAAGATTTTAAGGGTTTCATTTCCAGTAACACATCTTCTCATTACATTGTCCGAGCATATCTTGAATGCATATGGTTCGTCCCAAAAATAATTCTTAACTTAAGAGAAAAATCTTCTTTTTTTAGGTGTCTAATTTGGAGGTACATTCTTTCCAACAATATAGTTAACATAATCAGCATACCATGGTTCATCATTATTGTGCTCGGCTTTCAATATCATAAGATGCTCGTCAGGAAATTCATCAGTTATTTCCTCTTCCGTGAAGGTTCCCAAATCTGGGTTCTCAAGTTTGACAAATGATCTATAGCTAAATTATCTGCCCCTTTTTATCCTTAATCTCAGTGCCAAATCCTTGTAGAAGTAGAACCCACCTAATAAGTCTAGGCTTTGCGTCCTCTTTGATGAACAAATACTTCAAGGCAGAATGATTAGTGTAGACTAAAGTTTTTGATAAGATAAGATATTGACAAAACTTATCAAAAGAGAAAACAACTGCGAGAAGTTCTTTTTCGGTGGTGGTATAATGCTCTTGGGCATTATTCAAAGTTTTGCTGGCATAATAAATCGGCTTGAATTTTCCATCAATTCGTTGCCCTAAAACAGCTCCAACAGCGAAATTACTAGCGTCACACACTAATTCAAATGGCACATTTTAATCGAGAGATATGATGATAGGTGCGGTGGTCAATTTTTTTTCAAAATGTTAAATGCCTTTTTGCAATCATCAGAAAAATTAAACTTTGCGTCTTTCATCAGAAGTTGGGTCATTGGTTTAGAGATCATGGAGAAGTCTTTTATGAACCTTCGGTAAAATCCAGCATGCCCTAGAAAACTTATAACTCTTTTTATGTTAGTCGGGTATGGTAATTTAGCTATCACATTAATTTTGGCTCTATCAACTTCGATCCCTGCTCTAGAAATTTTATGTCCTAAAACTATCCCTTCTTTTACCATAAAATGGCATTTTTCCCAATTTAGCACAAGGTTGGTTTCTTCACATCTAGCAAGCATTCTATCTAAGTTAGCTAGACAGCAATCAAAAGAGTTACCAAACACCGAGAAGTCGTCCATGAAAACTTCCATAAAGTCTTCCACCATGTCGTGGAAGATTGCCGTCATGCATCTTTGAAAAGTGGCAGGAGCATTACATAATCCAAACGGCATTCGTCGGTAAGCGAAAGTCCCATAAGGACAGGTGAAGGTAGTCTTTTCTTGATCCTCCGGAGCGATTGGTATTTGGAAAAATCCTGAAAATCCATCAAGAAAACAGTAGTATTCATTCCCACATAAACGTTCTAACATTTGGTCAATGAAAGGAAGGGGAAAATGGTCTTTTCGAGTTGCATCATTAAGTTTACGGTAATCAATGCACACCCTCCATCCAGTAACTGTTCGGGAAGGGATTAATTCATTATTATCATTCAAAACTACAGTCATCCCTCCCTTTTTGGGCACAACGTGAATAGGGCTAACCCATGAACTGTCTGAAATTGGATAAATTAGCCCGGAATCAAGTAGTTTCACAATTTCATTTTTCACAACATCTTGGACCTTCGGATTTAGACGCCTTTGGGGTTGGATGACCGGTTTGTAGTCATCTTCCATCAAAATCTTGTGTGTACAGTATGACGGACTGATTCCCTTGATATCTGACATTTTCCAAGCAATTGCCCCTTTTCGTCTCTCCAATACTTGTAGAAGTGAAATTTTCTCTTTTTTGGACAATTCGGATGAGATAATAATGGGAAAGGATTTGTCTCCATGAAGGTATGCGTATTCTAAGTGTTGAAGTAAATTCTTCAGCTTTGGTTTCTTCTCATCGATCTCGTTAGCATTGGCTGAATAAAGGTGTTCGCTTTTAACATCATCGCCATTTGTAGTTCCCAACGTAACTGGATATGGCGTATTGGCAGATTTGATACTGGTAGATTCACAGCATTCTAGGTCTGATTGATCAATTGATATTTCCTGTCCCCTTGATAAAAACGAGTCAGGTTCTTCATTTTCCAGTAATTCCTGAGCTTCTTTGTTGATCGTTTCGTCCAAATCATCAATCCCATAACATTCATCGTCTTTAGTTGTTGGTCTTTTAATTGATTGGTCTACGTCAAAGATTACTTCATCATCCCCCACTCTTAGTGTTATCTTCTTATTGAATACGTCAATCATAGCTTGAGCGGTTGCCAAGAATAGTCTTCCTAAATTTATAGGAACTCTTGAGTCTTTGGGCATATCTAGGATAACAAAATCTGTGGGAAGGACGAATTTATCTACTTTAATGAGTACGTTTTTTATTATTCCTCTCGAATATTCGATTGACCTATCCGCAAGTTCCAAACTCATTCTAGTAGCCTTCGGTTCTCCCAAACCAAGTTTCTTGTACATCGTGTATGGCATTAAGCATATGCTAGCTCAAAGATCTGCTAATGCATTATCAATATGTAATTGGCCAATGTCGCAAGGAATAGTAAAACTCCCTGGGTCTTTCTCCTTTGATGGAAGCTTGTTTAATAATACGGCAGAGCATCTTTCGCTCATAATGATTTTTCAAGCTTCTTCTAGTCTGGCTTTGTTAGTTAGCAAACCTTTTAGAAATTTAGCATACTTAGGCATTTGAGCTAATGCTTCGATGAAAGGCAAATTGATGTGGAGTTGCTTCAGATTTTCTAAAAACTTCTTCTGTTAAGCCTCATCTTTTTATTTTCTCAATCTTCTGGGGAAAGGAACTGGTGGTGGTTGT
>BQNB010015362.1:0-27666 GCA_026074375.1 Tanacetum coccineum | reverse complement strand
TTGAATGGAGTTCCAGATAAGTTTGCCAAGAGGTTTTCCTCGAATGTACCTATGAATACGAATTTTCCAAGAATCATAGTCACTCTTAACCAACATAGGAGGATGATTGTCTGTTCCCGCTGCACTGGATTCTTTATCAGTTGACATTTTAATTTAAGTATGAATGAACGGATCGCAAGTGATTGTTGATTTGTTTGATTTGTGTTTATGTTTTTGTTGTTGTTTGATTATTTGGTTCGGTGACAATTAAACTCTTAACTAGTTCGGTTTGTGAAGTGATTAACTAGTTCGGTTCATATAAGGTTGTAGTGGTTCGGTCCTTAAGGTGTGGTCAAGTTCGGTTCATGAAGAGGTTATTCGTTCGGTTCCAACTAGTATGTCACTCGTTCGATCGTTGAAGAGTTGTGCTCGTTCGGTCCAATAAGGTTTTTTCTAGTTCGGTCCTTGAAGTTTAAACTGGTTCGGTCCAATCACAAGTAACTCGTTCGATTCACACTAGTTTATAACTAGTATGCTAAACGATTCCAAACACCCTTTGTCTTGCAAAAACACCATAGATAACCTGTAAATCTTCAAGAATTCGCTGCAAGAAATTATTATTAGGATGAACAATCAATAAGAATTCGATCCACGGCCACGAAACTAGATCAAAAACTCAGTTTCTTTCTCTTTTTCCTCTACAATTTTCGAACCACAAAGAGAGAGAAAAAAAATCGCCAAATCAATATCCCCCCTCTTTTGTTTATATGCGAACCAAAAGAGACAAAAAAATCACTAGATCAAGATTCGTTTGATTTTTTTAATTTTTATTTTTTTATTCGAACCACAAAAAACATGAATCCACCAAATCCTTGATTGCTTACGAGATGGTTTTGATGATATTAATTTAAACACAAACCATCTATGAATCAAGAATGAAAAGAAACAATAAAAAAATTCGAATACCCCTTTTTTTTAATATTTCTGAAACCCAATCAAAAAGAAAAACACAAAACCAAATCAATTCATCAATCTTGAAGGCTCTTGATACCAATTGTAGGTTCCATGATCATTCATACAAACCTTAACAATGATGTGTAGAATCAAGATACAGGAAAATAAAGACTTTATTGATGATTGAAAGAAGCTTTTTGGTGGCTAGAAACCCTAACAATAATATTGACTAGCTAACCTAATAATGATAAGAACAAAGTGTATTTATACACTAATGGGGTTTGGCCTATGGGCCTTTCTTTTGGGCTTTTGCAGGCTTTTTGCATAACAACCCATTTACATCATTAAACATTAATTAATTAACTAACTATCAAGCTATAAAATGCTTGTTTCTTCAAGACCGAGCTTCTCTTGTTAGACTGTGAAATTATGTTTCTAACACAATCCCTGGTCATATGCCCGACCTTGTTGCACTTCCCAAATTTCACAATACATGGCCCTTCATGCTGTAGCTTACATTTGTTGCAGTAAGGCAAAGGCCTAACATATCCCTTCTTCTCATTGCTACCAGCCGTGTAGGCTCTTGCCACACCTTGCCCACCAATATTATGTCTCTTGTACAGAGGTTGTTATACACGGTTGTCTTTCTGGTTGTTATCAAACCTTCTTTTGTTATTAGTATTTTTCACAGCATAACCCTTCAACTTTTGATCCATTAATTTTTTAGCAATACGGACAGCATCTTGTAGTCTTGTGGGCTCAGCAGCAATTACATTCCATTAGATGTAATCGGGGAGACCTCCAATGAATTTCTCCACCCGATCCTCCTCCTCGGGGACCATCTTGGTGAACATCATAGTAAGTTCTTGAAATCTTTGGGTATAAGCAGCCAAATCATTGTTCTTCACGGTCAAGTTCCACAGCTCGGATTCTATTTTTTAAATTTCATTTCTTGGGCAATACACCTCAGTCATTAGCTTCATAATCTCTCTTCATGACATAGCAAATGCCGCATCAGCTCCAATTATCCTCTTGTGTGCATTCCACCAAGTTAATGCAATATTCAACAAGGTGCACGGAGCATACTTAACTTGGTACCTATCTGGACAATTGTTGATGTGAAATATGTTAGGAATTATTGTAAACAGACTTAAGTCTGGTAGTTATAGAGTTAAGTCTGGTAGACATAGTTAAGTCTGTCAGTACTAAGTTAAGTCTGGCAGTACTATAGTTAGTACTGATCTTGTCTAGTTAAGTCTGTTTATGTAACAGAATAGTGATAATAGTTATCTTAGAGATATCTTAGGAGATATCTTAGGAAAGGATATGCATTATCCTTTCACACGTTTGTAAAGCCCATTAGGGTTTCCTTGGTGTATAAAAGGAACCCTACGGCACAATGTTTAGCAGGAGATTGAAATAGAATTCTAATAGAAATTAATAGCAAATAGCAAAGTTTTATATTGTGTTCTTCTTAGTACTTGTGTTAAGATTCCGCATTAGCACATAGTATTCATAGTCATTGTCTCTCATATAGTTGATTTGGATTTATTCAAGTTAGCTATTGGCTTACAAAAGGCTAATCAGATCCAAGACTTTGGACCAACAAGTGGTATCAGAGCCTCTAGAGGGACTCTAAGTAAGAAGAATCACAAGAACACAAACAATCACTTTCAGATCTAGAAAAATGTCTCAACCTGCTAATGATGATTTCTCTCAACATCTTAGTGATGATGAAGCATCATACCATGAAGATGCATCAGAAAATGGTACTGCAACCAATAAACCAAAACAACAACAACAACAACTCATTCCTACCACAACCACTATCTCAAATATCAAACTCCCAATTCTGAAGAAGGAAGAGTATGATATATGGGCTATGGAGATGGAGCATTACCTTGAATATATTGATAATGATGTTTGGAAGGTAATTCAGAATGGAAATTCAAAGAAGAGACAGAAAGCTGTTTTAAAACAACAGTTTGAAGCATTTACTATATCAAGTTCAGAAGGGTTAGAAAAGGGATATGACAGGTTCCAACAACTTCTCTCACAGTTGGAAGCCCATGGTGCTGAAGTATCAACTGAGGATGCAAATCACAAGTTTCTCAGATCTTTGCCCCCAGCTTGGTCGAATCTGGCAATGACAATGAGAACCAAACCAGATGTTGACACTTTGTCCATTGATGACTTGTATAATAACCTTAGGGTTTTTGAGCAAGAACTCACAAGTACCTCAAAATCATCTGCAAATGCTCAAAACGTTGCTTTTGTTTCACACAGCAAGAGCAGCACTAATAAGGTTAAGTCTGGTCATACTGGTGCCTACAGTACTTGTACTCCTACTTCTTCAAACAATATTCAAGAAAGAGAAGTTCCTGCTGGTTTTGCTGATGAAGTTATTTATTCACTCTTTGCCAAACAATCTAAAGATTTAGACTTGCTTCATGAAGACCTAGAACAGATTGATGATATAGACATTGAAGAGATGGACATAAACTGGCAGATAGCAATGATTGCTATTCGAATGAAGAAGTTCTACAAAAAGACTAGAAGGAGAGTCCGGATTGATGGAAGACAAACAGTTGGGTTTGACAAAAGAAGCTGTATGTTTCAAATGTAACAACACTGTCAATTTTGCTAGAGAATGCCCATCCAATAGGACAAATAATGGAAAGAAGAGAGACTCATTTTATCAAGATCAAGGAGCTGGAAAGAAAGAACAGAATCAGAACTGTTTGCTAACTATGGATAATGGTGTTGTCAATTGGGGAGAACATACAGTAGAGGAAGAAGAGACAAATCATGCACTCATGGCTATCAGCTCAAATAATGAGGTATTATTATGTTCTAAAACTTGAATTAATTCATATAATAAGCTTAAAACACTATGTGATGAACAAACGCTAGCTGTTAAGAAATTAGAAGCTCAAGTTGTTACTTTTCAAAAGCAGCAATTATCTCTAAATGAACAGCTTACATTTTAGGCAAATGAAATATATGCAAAAGATGAAAAGCTTAAAAAATATAGGAGAATAGGAATGAAAGCTGTAAAAGAAAAGGAACAATTGCAGAAAATAGTAGATTCATGGAAAAATTCTTCTAAAAACCTTTGGAAATTAGTTGATTCAGGTATGACTTCAAATAGTAAAGTTGGCTTAGGATATGAAATACAATCAAACAATGAGGTTTTAAGCTATGAGGAAGAAATGAATCGTACTGTGTTTAAGTGTACAGAAGAAGATTTTCTTAACAAACCTTTATACAGTAGATTTTCAAAGACTGATAATTTCAAAGGAGTTCCACATCCATTAACTGGAGACTATACTCCTAAACCACAAGAGGAAATTGATGATTCTTTGTATGTTTATGGTAAAAAGGGACCTCAAAAGCCTGAAATTAGTGACTCAGATGACAACTCCACTGAGCATTCTACCTGTCAATCAAATGACAGTGAAGGATCTTTTGGAAATCCCTCTGAGCACTCTTCTGAGTCTGAATCAGAAAGTATAAGTGTACCAAATGAGATGTCTACGTCTAAGTCTGTTACAACTAATGAAAAAGTTGTGTCTGAATCAAAAGAAGTTGAACCTAGTTGTGCAACACACGTAAAAACTCCTAGGCAACAAATGAAAAATCAAGGGACATCTGAAGTTAAAGGAAAGAATTGGAATAAAATGATGGAAAGAGAACTAGGAGAAGGTTACTCTTTCATCAAGAAAAAGTGTTTTGTTTGTGGCAGCCTAAGTCATTTGATCAAAGATTGTGACTATTATGAAAAGAAAATGGCAAGAGAGGCTGAGCTTAAGAAACAAAGGGTTTTTAATACTGGTAATGGGGTGGCAAAACCAGTATGGAACAATGCACACAGGGTTAATCATGCTAATCACTTTGTACCTAGACCAGTACAACTTAATGCTGTTAGGCAAAATGTTAATTCTGTTAGGCCTAATGTTAATACTGGTAGGGTAAATGTTAATTCTGTTAGGCATAATGTTAATTCTGTCAGGACTAATGTTAATACTGGTAGATCTAAACAACCAGTACCTACCTGTAACTCAAACAGTTTTAGTCCTGTAAGACCCCAGGTGAATAAGTTTAATCAAAGAAGTCATTTTTCAAAATCACATTCACCTGTGAGAAGACCCATTGTTAGAAATACAGCAAGAATGACTTATTCTCATGCTGTAAAGGGAAATTGGGGCACTGCTGTTAAGACCTCAGCAGGTTATAATTGGAGGAACTCTAGACCAAACTCCAATTGTGATAGTGGACCAACTTTTATTAGAACTGTGAATGCTAAAGGTCCACAAGGCAGACCCAAGCCTGAAAAGGCCTGGGTCCCTAAGAGAAACTAATTTCTCTTTTTCATGTGCAGGATCATCCACTCAAGAACATGGAGGACAGAGGTATATTTGATAGTGGATGCTCAGGGCACATGACTGGTAACAAGGATCACCTGGATGATTTTGAAGAATGCAAAGGGGGATCTGTTACCTTTGGAGGTAGCAAAGGCTACATTACTGGTAAAGGTAGGATAAGAGTTGGTAATTTAGATTTTGATAGTGTGTCTTTTGTAAAAGAACTTGGGCATTTTAATCTTTTCTCAATATCACAAATATGTGATAAGCAGCACAAGGTTCTTTTTACTGAAACTGAATGTCTTGTTGTGTCTCCTGACTTTAAGATGCCTGATGAAAATCAGATACTTCTAAAAGTCCCTAGGCAACACAATATGTACAGTTTTGATATGAAGACACCTTCTCTCACAAAAGATTATGCTTGTTTGATTGCAAAAGCCACATCTGATGAATCTAAATTGTGGCACAGGAGGTTAGGTCATATAAATTTTAAACACTTAAACAAACTTGTGAAGGGAAACCTTGTAAGAGGTCTACCTTCCAAGGTTTTCAGAAATGACCATACATGTGTTGCCTGCCAAAAAGGTAAGCAACACAAGGCCTCCTGTAAGGCAAAGTTAGAAAGAACCATTACTGTACCATTACACACCTTGCATATGGATCTTTTTGGACCTACTTCTGTAAAAAGCATAAATCATGCAAGTTATTGCCTTGTTATTACTGATGATTGTACAAGATTTAGTTGGGTATTCTTTTTGGCTGCTAAGGATGAAACTAGTGGCATCCTTAAGAACTTCATTAGACAAATTGAAAACCAGCTTAATCACAGGGTTAAAATCATTAGATCAGATAATGGCACTGAATTTAAGAATAGAGATATGCTTGAATTTTGTGGAAACAAGGGAATAAAACAAGAGTATAGCAATGCCAGAACTCCATAGCAGAATGGAGTTGCTAAAAGAATGAACAGGACTCTAATTAAGGCAGCTAGGACTATGCTAGCAGACTCACTCTTATCAACTACTTTTTGGGCAGAAGCAGTTAGTACTGCTTGTTATATCTTTAATAGGGTAAGGGTGACAAAACCTCAAAACAAAACTTCTTATGAGCTTTTGTTTGGTTACAAACCTTTTGGGTGCCATGTTACCATTTTAGATACTCTAAGTGTGCTTGGTAAGTTTAATGGAAAGTGTGATGAGGGATTGTTAGTTGGTTACTCACTAAATAGCAAAGCCTTTAGGGTATATAATTTAGTAACCAAAAAGGTAGAAGTAAATCTGCATGTAAAATTTCTTGAAGAAAAACCTAATGTGAAAGGAGTAGGTTATAGATGGATGTTTGATATTGACTATCTCACTGATTCTATGAATTATATTCTTGTGTCTTTGGAAAATCAATCTAACCCACATGCAGGTACTTCAAAGGCAACTAACAGTGCATGTACTTAACAAACTCCTAATGCAAATGCTTCTGAGGAAGCAGATGGGGATGAGGAGCTTATTGTTGTGCCTACAGCAATCAAGCATTTTGCAGCAAAAGTTGGACCAAGGAAGTCTTCTACTAATTCAAAGGAAGAGGAGTTTTTGACAGAACTTCAAAACCTTCAAACACAAGAGAATGAAGCTTTTTCTACTGGCATTTTAGAAGATACTCCTGAAATTCTAGCTTTTAGAAGAGACTTGGATCAACTTGCTCAAAAGCATTTAAGGGAAGTAACTACTGACAAAGCTACCAGTACTAACTCAGTTAATTATGGTAGTGAACCAGCTAATACTCAACCTGCTGATCAAGATGATTCAGATATGCCATAGCTCACAATCTTTAACAAGCCTCAAAAAGGGATTTTTGATGAAGCTTATTATGATGAAGAGGGTATGGTTTATGATTTCAACAACTTACCAACAGAAGTAGCTGTTAGTCCCATTCCCCCTCTTAGGATTTACAACATTCACCCACAAAGCTAAATACTTGGTGATCTTAAGTCATCTGTGCAAACTAGAAGCAGAGTGAAGCAAACTTCAGGAGCACATGCACTTGTAAGTTATGTTCAAAAGCAGCAAAAGAACAATCACAAAGATCAACAGCATTGCTTGTTTGCTTACTTCTTATCTCAGGAGGAACCTAAAAAGATTTATAAAGCTCTTAAAGATGACAGTTGGGTTGAAGCTATGCAAGAGGAGTTGTTACAGTTTAGGCTGCAACATGTATGGATTCTAGTAGATCTACCTCATGGAGCAAAGGTGATTGGAACAAAATAGGTATACAGAAACAAACAGGATAAAAGGGGAGTAGTTGTTAGAAATAAGGCAAGATTAGTGGCCCAAGGTCATAGACAGGAGGAGGGTATTGACTATGATGAGGTTTTTGCTCCTATGGCAAGAATAGAAGCTATCGGGTTATTTTTAGCCTTTGCCTCATTTATGGGGTTCATAGTATACCAAATGGATGTCAAAAGTGCATTTTTATATGGCACTATATATGAAGAGGTGTATGTTTCTCAACCTCCTAGTTTTGTTGATCCTGATCATCCTAAGAAGGTTTATAAGGTTGTCAAAGCTTTATATGGACTTCATCAAGCTCCTAGAGCTTGGAATGCTACTCTATCAACATTTCTAAAGGAGCATGGATACAGAAGGGGTACCATTGACAAGACTTTATTTATTAAGAAAGACAAGAAGGATATCATGATGGTTTAAGTGTATGTAGATGATATCATCTTTGGCTTTACTAAAAAGTCTTGGTGTGACAAATTTGAGGCCTTGATGAAAGGCAGATTTCAAATGAGTTCTATGGGTGAACTCATCTTCTTCCTTGGATTGCAAGTCAAACAAAAGACAGATGGAATTTTCATTTCTCAAGACAAGTATGTTGCAGACATGCTGAAAAAGTTTGACCTTGCTAATATGAAAACTGCAATAACCCCTAAGGAGACCAGGACGGCATTGACAAAAGATGAGGAAGCTGATGATGTGGATGTACACTTATACAGATTCATGATAGGTTCTCTCATGTATTTAACTGCCGCTAGGCCTGATATAATGTTTGCAGTATGTGTTTGTTCTCGCTTTCAGGTCACTCCCAAGACTTCACACCTAAATGTTGTAAAGAGAATCTTTAAGTACCTTAAGGGCAAACCTAATTTGGGCTTATGGTATCCTAGAGAATCATCTTTTGACCTGAAAGCTTTCTCAGACAGTGACTATGTTGGGGCCAATCTTGATAGGAAATCCACAACTAATGGATATCAATTTCTTGGAAGCATGGAAGCTGTCTCAGCTGAAGAATTTAAGTTTTGAAGAAGTAAAAGAAGAATTTGATAAGTTGGTGAAACAGGTTGAATCTTTTGCACCTATAAACTTTGAAGCTACAAAAGATAGTTTGAAAAGATTTGGTGAAGAACTTCAAACAAAGACTTCAAAAAGACTAAAGAGTGATGAAGCAAAAAATGATGAGTCTACCAAGAAGACTGAAAAGAGGAGGAAACAGATAGCTAGGAAAGGATTACATTCTGACAAGACTGATGAGGATGAATCTGAAGCTAGTAAAGATGATGATCCTATTTCAGATACTAATATTCCTATTAATCCTGTTCCTATGGCTATAAAACCCCTAAGTATAGCTACTTATAAGATCATCAAGCAAGGAAAAGAAGGTGTCTACCAAATTATTAGGGAAGATGGAACTAATATAGTGTACATAAATTTTGAAGCTATGCTGAAGGACATAACCAGGGATGATCTTACTGAATTATATAGGATTGTCATGAATAGATATGGTATGAATGGACCAGAGGATAAGCTTGAGAAGGTACTTTGGAAATATTTAAAGAATATGTTTGAGGCACCCATTAGTACAGATCCTATTTGGAGTTTATTAGGTCAACAAAGAATCATAAGTTAGAGATATTATAGTACCTGCAGAGTACATTGCTTAAACTTAGAGTCATCAGATATTTATATGTTGATTGAAAGAAAATATCCTTTATCTGCTGAGGTATGCAAAGCTATGCTAGATAAAAGCTTCAAGGAGGAAAACCAGATGAGGATTGCTACAAAATTTTGAAAATGATAGAGAAGCAAGTTGGCATTAGGAAATAATGAAGATTGATGAGTTAGATATCTAGAATGAAGATGAGGAGAACAACACTTGGTGGAGGTACTATGCACTAACACAACAAATGGTTATCAGTCCACCATGTCTAACAGACATAAGGACTGGCTAGTCCAGGAGCAAACGACTCTTGGTAAAGACTTCTCAAATCCGTTAATGGCTGACAATTTGCCAAAAATTGTATGGTTATCAACTCACCATATCTGGTTAGTAAAGAGTTGGCTAGCCCACAAGTTTATGGATTGTGGTAAAGGCTGTGGAAAAACCATAACTAGTCCATGAGGTTATGGCTTATGGTAAAGACAAATTGCAAATCCATATTAGATGGTTGACACTTTACCAAAAAGTGGATGGTACATCAACTCACCAAGTTTCATGTACAAAGAGTTGACATGGTAATCAATCCACCATGGAATTTACCTTTTCTAGGTGCCAAAGGATTGACTAGCCCTGAGCAAACGGCTACAGGTAAAGGCATATCAAATCCGTTTATGGCTATAATGGTTTGCCAAAAACCATATGGTATTCAACTCACCAATGTTTCATGTACTGAGAGTTGAAATGGTTTTCAGTCAACCATGGACATGCACCTTTCTGGTGGCCAAAGGACTGACTACTCCAGAGTAAATGGCTAACTGGTAAAGAGACATCAAATCCATTTAAAGTTTCAATGATTCACCTCTCACAGGAGTTAACACACCTGGAAGTGATGAGAATAGTCTGAAACTATATGATTTGATTGCTGATATGAAGGGTTGCTGAAAAGTTTTTGAAGAATTGTGGCAGCAAAGATCAAAAAGAGATAATTTGAAGAATTGCAGCTCAAGAATAATTTGAAGAGTTTTATTTACAACATCCTCAGGAAGCTCAAATGGAAGACACTTGAAGAAACTTAAAGTTCACAAGTGAAGATCAAGTTAGGGGAGGATTGTTGGGAAATATATTGTAAAAGACTTAATACTGGTAGTATAACAGTTAAGTCTGGTAGTATTAGTTAGTTATGGCAGTACTAAGTTAAGTCTGGTAGTACTAAGTTAAGTCTGACAGTACTATAGTTAGTATTGGTCGTATGTAGTTAAGTCTGTTTATGTAATAGAATAGAGGTAATAGTTATCCTAGATATATTTTAGGAGATATATTAGGAAAGGATATGCATTATCCTTTTACACGTTTTGTAAAGCCTTCTAGGGTTTCCTTGGGGTATAAAAGGAACCCTACGACATAGAGTTTAAAATATATCAAATAAAAGCATTGAAGCTTAATAGAAATCAATAGCAAAGTTAGTATTATATTATTGTGTTCTTCTTAATTCTTGTGTTAAGATTCCTCATTAACACTTGATATTCATAGTCAGTGTCTCTCACATAGTTGATTTGGATTTATTTAAGTTAACTATTGTCTTACAAAGGCTATATAGATCCAAGACTTTGGACCTAACAGCAGTCATCCACTAAAAATGAATTCACCACCAAATCACGAATGGGAACAAGCTCTTGATATAGATGATTCGCTCTTCGACTAACCCCCATCGTTTGTCTTAACAACAACCCTCACATACTCTATGAGACAACAACCACCACCCAAACCTTGTTTTCATCTTAAAACCATCAAGTTGATAATTGTGTTGTGAAGCCCATTAGGATAATACAAGGTCCTGCTGGTATTGTTCAAACGACCAAGCTCCGTAAAATAGCTGATATCCGGGAAGGTGGGGAGGAATCCGTAATGTCTACACAAGAGTATATTAGAAAAGTTATTGAGGATGTGCGTGGGGATGACGATTTTACGCGTACTTGTGGCTTAGCGTAGTTGAGTATGTCAATGTTAATGAAGGGATCGTGACTGTCTATTTTGGAGATGTCAAGAAATTTCTCAAGAATGTAAACTTGAGAAAGTTGTTGCAATTATCAAGTCGTGTACTCCGAATACGCTGGGCGATCTCACAGTAACACTCAAAGACCTTTCTGGTACAATCTTCGGTACTATTCCTTACAAAGTGCTTACGGATGAGAGGTTTGCAAAGGCGATTACCGTAGGAGTGTCTTTGATACTTCATAATGTTTTTTGTCTTTTCTCCTAAGCAATCAACTCATCATTATCTTAACATTACAAAGAAAAACATAGTTAAGGTATTCCACAAGGATGGTGGGTCTTCATAGTTTCTATGCTTTGTTCAGAATGTTGTAAAGAGTATTTCTTTACTTTGGTATGTCTTAGTAACTCAAATAGCTTTGTTCGAATTGTTGTATACGAATTCTAACTTGTCAAGACTATGCTTTTATCAATATGGCACAACATTAGTGCAACTGCAAATGCATGCATAAAAGATTTAACCAACTAAATTGGTAAATATTTAAGCAAAATTTGATTTAAACATTCAAAATACACATGTCATAACAAGATATAGTAGTATACAAGCTAAAACTTAAACATCTAACTTCAAAAACAAACACAACTTAAAGAACAAACAACAACTTAGAAAACAAACACCAACATAAAAAAACAAACACCAACATCATTAATCATCGGTATATAGTTTCACCACCTTTTTGACAATATAGTAAGCTACATCTCTTAATCCATCAACAATCTTTTCTGCATGTTTCCTCATTTCATCAGTGTACCAACCCATGTCATCCTCCACATGCATCATAGACTTAGCCTTATATGATGTTGCCTTTGTCTTTTGAAGACGCTTGCGTATCATTACCATGATTTCTTCAGCCAAAGGTGAAATTTTCTTAAAAGACATGTCTTCGTCAACCAAAAACTTACCCTTATCACTTGCTGCCATTTTGTTTTGAGGTATTAAGTTTGGTGGGTGAGAATCAAAGGGCGAAATACAGTGTGCTTGAATGGTAAATCTGGTATCGATTTAAATACTTAGGTTTGAGGGTCCAATGGTGTATCTGGGTTTGACAGTCCAATGGTGTAATTGGGTTTCAAGGACTAATCATGTAAAGAAAACCATAATTCTACATTTACCCGCCAAAAGACTAGCCCTTTTTCCCGCCAATGGAACTATGAAATGTAGTAACATGTGTAACAAACAACAATCACTGTTATATAGGGACCACACGAGCAAAACTAGTTTTTACATCAAGGACCAACTGTGTATAACCTCTCGTGCTACTTACATGTTTTTGTAACTAATGCATGGCTTTAACTTATCTGGCCATTATTTAGACCATGAAACGTAGTAACAAGATTAACAAACAACAATCAATGTTCTATAGAGACCAAACGGGCAAACATGGTTTTCACATTAAGGACCAACTGTGTATAACCTCTAATGCTAATGAGTTGTTTTTTCCAGAATAAGTAAAATAGGTCACAAACAACTTAAATCAGTCTTAAACAAGTGAAATTATTCATGAACAACAACCAAAAGTAGCGTAAACATATCTATTTGCCACATAAGTGGACTTTTATGTTTGCGTCTAAACATAGCCAATTTGCAAGACTCGGTTAACGCCAAGATTGAGTTGTGTAATGTGTGTTTTGTGTGTGTGTGATTTGGTGGGCAATATTTGTGTTTAAGTAAGTTATGTTTTGGTAACAAAGTTGTTTGTTTTATTTCACTAAGTTGGTGGTGAAATTGAATGTAAAGAGGATGAAAGTGATGTGACACTAAAGTGACGGTGATGAATATAGTATTCGGGTTTCCTTATTACATCCACCCTGAGAGGGACCGATAATAACCACCTAAAAAGGGTAAGTACTGCTAACATCACGAATAAACAAAAACTTCATAAAAAATAAATCATCTAAAAAAGAGTAAACTACATAAATGGGCCCTGTGGTTTGTATTGATTTTCATGTTTGATTCTTTGACATTTTTATGTTTTGACCCAGATCATTCCCAACTCTGAAACCCTTTACATTAAGAGTCCTTTGACCAAGCAGACGTTTGGTCAAGGTGTTAACTCACAACATATGTTCTCCACGTAAGGGTAGTTTGGTTATTTTCGTCCTCCACTTCCACTCATGTTAAACAACATTAAACCAACAATTGTTTGCTTTGCATTAGTTTGCTTCAATTTATTCAACGATACACAAACTGACTGTAATGAGGCAAGAATAAAACTGGCGGCATGGGTTTTGTAGCGTCTAAGATGTGTGGACGATGGCATCTCTTCCACAATGACACATAACCATTTCAATTGCTCTTGTAAAAATTGAGTATCTAGAGTTATGGTTGGATGAAAAAGAAGAGAAAAGGTAGGTTGAGGAAATCAATATAAGATTAAAATAAAAAGATATGTGGTATTAAAGATTATTTAAAAAAGATATCAGGAAATAAAAAAAGATTGCAAGTGGATGAACGAAAATGAGCAAACCACCCTTACGTGGAGAGTACATGTTGTGATTTAACACCTTGACCAAATGTCTGTTTGGTCAAAGGACTCTTAGTGTGACTCGGAATGATCTGGGTGAGAAAAAAGTCAAATGACCAAAGATAAAAGTCAATTCTAACCATAAGGACCATATGTGTAATTTAATCTTAAAAAAGAAAAGGATTATTTTGAGAGGAGAAGAATGCAATCCCAAACACCCCTTAACAACAAGAACTTTGCAACCAGTCGTTCGAACTTGTGCCACCCGCAAAATAGAACTTCTTATATTTTTGAGTGAGAAGATCAATCTTGTAATTCTTGACTTGTGAATTGCCTTGGTGAGTGATGATGAGTGTATGCCAAACCTCCTTGACGGTTTTACACATGAAGACTCTTTCATACTCTTTTCGGGGTAGAGCATTGTAAAGAGTCATCTTAGCTTCATTTTTCTTGCCAAGCTTCTTCTTTTGATCATCTTCAAGAAGTTCATACAGCGTTTCCTTCATCAACTTAGTTTCTGAGTCTTCAACTTCATAGTAGAAATCGCATTTTTGAATGACTTGCCATAAGTCAATATTTTTGGACTTAAAATAAGTCTCAAAGCGGGCTTTCCAAAAGTAAAACCCATTGGGTTCTAGCAAAGGTGGTCTTTGCATATAACACCCCTCAACATAGCTGTCTTGAGCCATGGATCTTTTACTCAACTTTTTCAAAAACTGGAGTTTGGATTTCAAATTTAAAAAGAGAGAAATACTCCAATATATAATAGTTCGGGAAGGGGGGTTTAATCCTTCCGTACGTCTAGTTGCGAATCCATGACTCCAATACTACATTAGTATAATCCTTATAGTGGACTACAAACCGTATTACAATTTAACTCCACTGACTTTCAACAAAGCCCGACGCTCACAAAGAAGAGTTACTACCTACGGTGTAGATCCCAATCTGAATAGATCTTTCTAGACTGTTAAGGATGGTAGCTAATCTGGATAGATCTAAACTAACTACAAGAGAAACAATGACTATGAACAATTATAAGTTATGCGAAAACTAACTTATATTGCTAAGAAGAACAATGAATAAACTAAACTTTGATTTCTATTAATCTGCTAGGTTACATATTACTAACTATGAATATTGATACTTGTGTTGTATTGTTGTTGTTGTCTTCTAACTAATGTCGTAGGGTTCCTTTTATACACCAAGGATAACCCTAATGGGCTTACAAAACGTGTGAGGAGATAATGCATATCTATTCCTAATTTAACTCATGCATATCTCCTAACAACACTAACTATTATATGCTAGCAACACTAACTTACTACTAACAGCACTAACTATACTAGCAGTACTAACAATGTACTGGCAGTACTAACTATACTCTAACAGTACTAAAGACTTAGTCTATTTTCTTTAATCTTTCTCAGCAGCACTAAATCTTCACTAGCAGCACCAATGTTGAACCAGCAGCAGTAAGTTGTAAAGTCTTCTAAAACCCAACAATCCTCTCCTAAACATGATGTTCACTTGTCAACCTTTATGTTTCTTCATCTTGAGCTTCTTGAACACCAGAAGGATGTATCCAAACACTTTACAACCTTTTAAACTTCAACTTTGATTAGCTTCCAATCTTTTCAGCAACACAGCAAAAATACCAACTAAGTTGGCTATGTAGTTTTTGGCAAACTACCAGCCATAAACGGATTTGATATTTCTTTACCAGTAGCCGTTTGCTCTGGAATAGCCAATGCTTCATTGCTATAACATGGTGCACTGATAACCATATAGTTTTTAGTAAACTACCAACTATCAACGGATTTGAGATGTCTTTACCAAGAGCCGTTTGCTTTGGACTAGCCAACTCTTTACTGTGAAGCATGGTGAGTTGAGAACCATATAGTTTTTAGCAAACTATCAGCTGTAAACGGATTTGAGAAGTCTTTACCAAAAGCCGTTTGCTTCTGGACTAGCCAGTTCTTGATGTCTGTTAGACATGGTGAACTGATGACCATTTGTTGTGTGGTCAGAAAACCAACACTCAAAGATCCTTCTCACTCCCATCTTGGCCCCCAAACTCATCAATCTGTTTTTGAATAAATCTGAGCAGATCAAAAACAGCTTCACCTTCAGATTCAGCAGTCAATCTCAACTCCATCATCCTCTCAAGAGTTTCCCTTATAAGTGGATACCTTCTTTCTGCAAGCATGTGAATTTCAGTACCATCTTCTAATGCCAAGATATGAACTCCACAGTTTTCATAGAAAGTCCAACTCTTAATAATCCATTTCTCTTGATTCTTCCAAATATCATCATCTGCAGTTTCTTCAAACATAATCCTTAAGTCTCCCCAGAGAACTAAATCAATTCCTTCAGGAGTTGTTGTTGAAAATCTCTGCATCACTAAACTATGTAGCTCAATGAAGTCCAATCTATCAAATCTTGAAACCATTTCAGTGAAAGTCTTGATATATCTTGAACTTCCATTAGCTCTAAACACTCTGTAATAGTCATGAGGTACTCCATATCTATCAGTATGATAAAATGCAGATTCCCAGTTAACAATTGGATACCTCGTGCCCAGAACTTCATAATCAATCTCTTCTTCTTCATCAGGAACTATCTTTAGAGAAGCTCTTAGTTGTTCCTCTTCTTCAAGATCAGAATCAGTCTTTTGCCTTTTAGACTTCTTTGTAGCTTTCATCTTCAGTCTCCTACCTGATCTTTTCCTGATGTTCTCTTCACGTCCTTCCTGCTTAACTTCAACCTTAGTGCTTTCAGGTTCTTCAGGAACCTCTTCCTCATCCATACCAGCTGCTTTCTTGTTCATCTTATCAATCATCTTTTCATCTCTCTCAGACCCAATAGGCACAAAATCTGCATCTCTTTCTTGTTCCTTGATGTATAGGGCCTGAATCTCTTCAAATGTCTTTTTGTTCAACTGATTATGTCTATATTTACCTGTATGTTTAAGATAGGTCATCATTAGACTCCTCAGTTGTGTTCTTGTTGGAGGTTTGTTTCTAACAGCAGCAGCTCTTTCTTCAGCAAGTAACTTCTTCCTCCTTTCAAAAAATTCTGCTAATAGCTTTGACCTTTCTTCTATTGTGTACATCTCTCTCTCTTAATGCTGCTAGGCATAACTTAGTACTGCCAATTGAACGTTAATGCTGTTGAGGGTATTTTCATAAATACTTCGATTAAGGGTTTAAAAAGACTTCAAAGATTCCATTGTGGACACTTAATATGAGACGGAGGGAGTATTAACTAACTAACTACTATGTACACACACACACACGTTTACTAGACTCTCATTGGGAGAGCTCTATGTTTCTGGATACACTAAACCTATATCTATGATCTCTTTATATAGGGAGAGATCAAGACTTACAAAGAAAACTAATTCCAGTCAACAATTGTATTAAATACTTAGTCAATGTATTTAATATGGTTGACTAAATAATTAGGAAACTAAATCAGCATTAATCTTCAAGTTGTAATTAATCTTCAATTAGCATTAATCGTTGTTTGACTGTATTGAATGAGATCTTCAATCAACATTAATAGTTGTTTGACTGCATTAAATGAGAAGATAACTACTGTTTGACTTCAAGTCTTTTAGAATCCCATAATGCTGAATTAGTCCTTCTTGTTTCATTCTTTTGTTCTTTTGTCTCATCAAATTTGTAAATCCCAACAGGGTATTTCCTTTTTCTTACTCTATCTGTCCCACATTAAGTGTCCATAACCTAAAAGCACAAAGTTTTAGGGGTAGTAAATTGTTAATATGTTAGTTAACCAAATGACAATTATACCCCCAATTAATATAAAAAGTCAAAGAGATGAAAAACAATTTGATATCATTTACGAGTAGATGTATTACTGTACCTGGTTATGAAAAAATTGTTGCAAAATTTTTGGAGGCAAAATTGGCGATACTGTTTTTTCTAACACAAGAAGCAAATTTTTTGAAATTAAATGAAAAAGTTCCCTCTACTTTTTTTTATAGTTTACCAATGTGAACTTTGAATTTATTTTAAAATGGGCAACATATATACTTGTCATCTACTTATTCCCTAAGTTTGTTTTCATATCTTGCTTTCATGGTTATGGAGCATTTCACAAGTTCATGCACTAAACCTTACTTAAGAAATTCTCAACGTCAAGTAATCTATGAATCTTTATTGGAAAAAAGTATCCATGAAGAATTGATAAAAGGATCGATACCCGAAGTAGCAAGGAAATTCGGCGTATGTGATAGGACCGTTAGTCGCATTTGGCACCAAGCTAAACTTCAAATTCTAAATGTATAAATGGTCAATGTAACTTCGAAGAAGCTAAGGGCGGTTGGAACTAAACGGGTGCAAATAAATTTTGATGAAGTCTTAGATATTCCATTAAGTCGTCGAACAAATATTCGATCTCTTGCAAAATCACTTAATGTTTCAAAATAAATGATGCATCAAAGAATTAAAGAAGGTGCACTTTGATCACACATAAACGCTATCAAGTCGGTTCTCACTAACGAAATTGAAAAGCAAGGTTAGAGTTTTGTTTATCTATGATTAATCCACCATTGTCAAGTGTTAATCTAACATTTCAAGATATGTTCAATGTTATCCATATTGATAAAAAATGGTTTTACATGTCAAAACCATCAAAGCGATATTATCTTATTCCCGGGGAGGAAGAGCCGTTAAGAACATGCAAGTCAAAAACGCTTCTCATAAAAGTCATGTTTCTTACGACGGTCACACGTCCACGGTTTGATGCATCGGGGAATGATTTTTTTAGGAAAGATTGGTATATTTCCACTCACGACCTTAGAGCCGGCAAAGCGTTCAAGTAAGATCGTGTTGCGGGAACATTGGAGACAAAAACCTATTTTATCCACCACAAAAGATGTAACAATGTCATGGTTAATACAAAAGATTCTACCCGTTATTAGAGCAAGATGGTCACAAAGACATATGGGTCCAATTTATATTCAAAAAGATAATACAAAGCCTCGTATTGGTGTTGACGATTCTAAGTTTCTTCAAGAAGTGTCTCAAGATGGATTTGATATTCGTATTCGTTTTCAACCTCTAAATAGTACATATTTGAATGTGTTAGACCTTGGCTTTTTTCGCGCAATTTAATCTCTTCGAGAGCAAGAGGTGTTAGGAAACATTAATGATTGGTCTGTGCGGTTGAAACATCTTTTGATCGAATGTCTTTACATGAACTTAATAATGTGTTTTGACTTTACAAACGTGCATGAAAGAAATCATGAAAGTTTAAGGCGGTAACAATTATCAAACATCGCACATCGATAAAGCTAGATTAGAACGACATGGAATGTTTCCACTACAAATTTTGTGTGATGCAAACTTGATAAATTAAGTTGTATCTTAATTGGCTCAGGAGGCAAGAAAAATGGATCGAAAATGTGCATAATCAAAAAATGTTTTTTATAGTCTACCTAGTTTAGTTAACTGTTGAAAGGCATGTGCAAAGAAATGTTTGTATTTTGTGTTTTGTAAAAGGGAAATGGTCTACGTTAGTTGATAAGTTGTTAAAAAAGCAATGATGTTTGTATTTTATCTTTTCATCTTTTGTAAAATTGAAGTAATGTATGGGAATTTATATTGTCTTTCTTTTCTTTCATCAAGTACTACTCTAAAAATATTTCATCATCAACTTAAACATTGGGCCATATATTTAAAGGGCAAAAATGGAAATTTAGTTTTTTAGATTCCTTTATTTATTGTAATGGACACTTAATATGAGATAATCAAAGATACCATTGTGGACACTTAATATGGGACAGAAGGAGTATGATACATTCAGACAGATGTGAGCCTCCTTTAGCGTGACAAAGAATGGATGGCATAAATTACAGCCATGTTTTGTAGCCAATTCAATATCCGAGCAAGTAAACAAACTATCCTACTGCAACTACTGAACAAGCATACAAATGTGTTGTAAAACCATTGTTTTAAACTCTTAACAATTTACTATATTTTGTAATCATGATTTTTCCATAAATTTGTATACATAAGACATACTTGGACACTACGTCAAACACGTGCGGTTAACGAGTTCTCGATACAATTCTATATAGAGACTGCTTTGCCAAAGTCATGGCCATATTTGGGTATTAACAACTCTAAATTTTCCAGGCTCGACGAAAATGCAAACCGTAAACTATGGTTGTTTTGGAAGAGCCTTGGTTGATCTACGTCGAAAACCTATTCGGTAAGCAATAAATTACCTGCTTAATTAAGAAAAAAATAAGATATATTTATTTGTTTTGGCTAGCTTTCATTTAATCCATATCGCAAGAGTCGTATGGTTACGCGACAGTCTCCCCATTTTGTGGTGACATAAAGAACTTTGCTGATGTTGGCAGTGGAGTTCTTGGTTATTGTGGATCGCATTCAGATTTGGAACTCTTACGAGAACTTCTCCCATCAGATCAAAGAGCTCTATGAGGTGGGGACAAGATTTTGTTTTGATGACCAAATGGTCTTAATGATGAACTAAGGCTCTAGGTTTCTCATGACATGAAGTTTACAACTTAAACTAATCCCAAACCCATTTTCAAAGCTTTTTATGCAAGTATGTGTGATTTATACCCAAACAAGACACTTGATCAAATCTGAAAATATGATTGTTCTGATCTTACTTTTTAAAACATTTAAACAAGGGTTTAAACCTTTGAGCCAAAAAGAAAGACCACCCAATATTGAAATAAAAAACAATAAGCTAACTTTAAGAGCTGGAATCTCTCAAAAAGTTTATGTTATGACCAAATTATGCCCTTTATAAGTTGACTTAAACAAAACTGAGTTGTAAAGACAGTTTAGACACTGAAACTTGTAGCACTGATTTAGACGACTTAAGCTTTAAAACTTTTAATCAACCCACTTGCGTTATGTAGATAATTCAAAATAATTGATTTTAGGCTTAAGAATAATATCAAAACATTATTTTATGAGCATGATATGCCCTTCACAAGTTGATAAAAACCCAAATTCAACAAGGTTTTTAAGGTTTTAGATCATTTCAAATAACCTTTTCTTTATCCAAACACCCACAAATGACTTTAACCAACCCTAAACTCCTTTTATCCATGTCTTAACATCATTTTAATACCTTAATCTCAGTAGGTCCTTTGTCAAAAATCCATCTTTTTGCATGTACAAAAATATGCACAAACTAGTTGAAAAACATGATTTTATGTTCATTTTTAGTCGCTAGATTTTTACCCGAACACCAATACGACCAATACAAGACCTAGATCAATTTAATAACTCTTTCATGAGTGTATTAACATCACCAAATCAGTAGCCTACTCATTATATAGATTACAAGAAAATAAAACAAGTATAAATGTAAGGTTCAAGACATTTATAGAGCTTTCAGGTGCAAGATAGGCACAAGTCGTCTTGTACCCGTGTCTTACCTTTAAGAAACTTTAAAAAATGATAAGAAAAACTTGAGGTCTGAGATTATCAAGTTACTTGATGGTGTTCTTTGGAGGTCTTTTGAATGAAAAAGGTTGCACACAAGGTGAAGAGGAGGCTAATGGTGATGTTTCCTTCAGTCCTTGTATGAAAAATGGTGGTGGTGTTATTTTAGTGAGGGTGGTCGGCCAAGGAGAGCAAGAGAGGGATGAGAGTTATTTTTTGGTTAGAGAGAAATGCGCGTGAGATTTGAAATGAGGAGTGTGGTAGGAGTGGAATGATTAATCTTGGAAGTGTAAAAAAACCTAAAGTTGGTTTTGGGTTTTGGTTCTTCCAAGGGGGCCGGTTTAAGGGGAGTATTAAGGGGTTATATTTTTTTGTTAAATGTTTATAGTAAATAAAATTTATTGTGTATTTAAAAGTGTAGGTATAAAAGTGTAAGTTTGGAGATATGATGTATAATGAGAAAAATGTAAAAGTGTGATCTAAAGCATAAATATCTAATGGGAAATGTTAAGGTTAGCTAATTTTGCTTATCAGGGGTTTATGACACTTACTTAAAGAAATTTTAGCATATCGTTGACCGTTAAGACTTCATCCTAAGATCGTAGGTGAATGCAAGTTCATAAACTAAGGTTCCTAATAGATATCCATGCACAAAATGACCCGACTAACCATAAAATAAACTCAACACAATTAAAACAAGACAAGGACGTTACACAACACTAATGGTTACTAACATGAGTTTGATGATTGTCACAGGCTGTAATAATTCTGTCATTCGGTGTTAATTTCATTTTTGTGGCCATTGTAGTATATGAGCCAAAGTATGTATAGTTGTTTTTATTTACTGAGTCATCGCTCATTTTTTATTTAGGATATCTATGATACGTAAAATGGTAGATTAGTGTTGGTGTAAGGGGGTGGAAGGAAACGATATAAACTTTCTCTATGACGTTTACATGGGGGTTGCATGAAGATGTCGTTGTCTGACCTTCTTTGTGTCAACATCTATTGTCCCCACACTTACAAAACAACCTTTATATAGATTTCTTCCATCCTCCTTGACCAAATGTTTTTATGTCCGTTTTACATACCGTTCATAATCCAAATCAAAAGTGAATGGTGTCTTGTGTGGCATTTGCGTTGGTTCTGGGATCCTAATAACATCAGGTTTGTGTACAAGAGGATGTTGGTGCGAAAAGGAGATAAGATTCCAAAATGGCTTTGGTTTATTTTCTAAGCCAACATACCGCACCGGGTACTTCGTAAATTTGTTCTTTCTGTCATTTTAGACATGTTATAAACCGATGAGTCAGCTATGTGTTTTATTTTTGCTGATCACTCGACTGCTCAGTCATGGCGAGTATTATATTATAAGCTTGGAAAGGACACTAATCTCTACCACTAGAGTCTAGATGCAACTGTTTAAAAAGGCTAATTGGGTGACACACAGGCTTAAATAGGTGAATAATTCTAACCGATACCAATGCTCTAAAAAAAGCAACAAAACCACACATGCTTGTCCAAATCCATGAATGAGACATATGTAATTGCTCAAATCCTTAACTCGAGCAAGCTAAAGGTTAAAATCATTAAAAAAGATGGGATAAAGACATGGGATACACATTTAATTGGTTTTAATTAAAATAAACACAAAACAAATACTTTCTTAAGTCCATAATCAAGGCGCCACCAGTCGTATTAAATCCCAAAAGGCAAAATCCAAGGGTCAAGAGTCAAGGGGTCTTCAAAATACACGAGCTAATGCGTATAATGTGTAAAGTAATGCCTTATAATCTCCATAACTAGGCAAGAAAGACGCATTAACGCGGCCTTCATCATCAATGAACACAAAATTATGTGCTATTTTTTCAAAAAGGGTAAAATCAGCACATAATCTAACTAGATACCTCCAAAATCACTCATTTCTATCTCCCTTCCCCCCACTTGAGATGTACAATACCCTCATTGTATAAATAGAAACCTAAATAGAAAGGAGAGATAGAAATGGCACGGGTTTATAAATTATACCCATTTAGAAACATCAAAACGAATATGTCAAGACATCGCCAGCTGCACAAGGCGGAAATACTATCACTATACTATAATACATATAAGCTGATTTATAATTTACGATCAACTATAAATAAACTAATACTAATAAACACTTGCTTGCATGCTTTTTATTCTATTTTTTCATTTTTATGTAAGACAAGGATACAATGAAAGGAAAATTACAATACGAACACATATATACAAGAGCACCCCCCTCCCCCACTTAAGATCAACTATCTTCTAAACTTGACTTTTCTTCAAATACCCTCTATCCTAACCCGCGACTTCCACCAGTGAAACCAAAATAAACCAACTATTTCTTGATCATGGACTAAAGAGACTACTAGGCAGGTTAGGCGATTGGTGTAATGATACAAACATATATTTGGGTTTAAATACAAGGAATGGCTCAACAGGTTGTATTAGGGGTATCTTACACTAAAGATGAGTGCAACAAAGGGTTAAACAGGGGATTGACTAATCAGTGTGAAAAGCCAATATACATAATACATAACATAAATGAATGGGCTATTTGGGGTTAATCCTAAAATTTGCCTTTCATTCTAGCTACACCGTTTACACTAAGTTGCCTCAGTGCAATGCTCATTTTGGTGGTCTCGAAAAGATATACCAAGCTAAGTTCTAAAGTCTACTACAACCATCGGCACACTCATTTTAATGAAATTTATATATAAGGTAAAAACGGAAAGGCTTATCCTCACACAATGGAAATATATGGTTAGGTGTGCTCAGTAAAGCCTAGACTAGTTAAGAAATGAAAATGTACACTAATAAGAAACACTAGCTAAACAACGATCTAGAGGTCAAAGAGGATTAAACAAGAAGTAAGCCATATTAGATTGATGAGAGGAAAAAGGGAAGATGTGTGTATGCTTGGTAGAGAGAAAACACACACACACACACACACTTCTTATGAAAAAATACAATAATGAATCCTCACCTCTCCATGGAAGTATGGTGGGGGTATTTATAGTCTTAGTGACACATAACTATCTTAACTAGTCATTATTAGTCTTTGCGTGTCACGCTTTAACTAAACTATTGTAATTCCGTATAAGTCGACATATTTTAAGGCTAACAATCTTCCCCCAATATGTGGACATACAGAAATACTTACAACGTTCCTAACAAGTACAATTACAATAAAATAAAGTCTTCCAAAGCACTTCCAAAGCTGAAGATGTCTTTAGAGTTCTCCTGGTCTTGAAACTTGTACTCTAGCTTGGATCTTCATTGTCTTTACTTGTTCTGGAACCATCATAGTATGCATGAGTTGGATTAACTTTCCCCAATCCATGCAGCATGTCTTGAAAAGCTTTCTTCATAGACTATTTTTTGGCAAAGTTTCTGAATCAGCTTCCCCTCAAACCAACATCCCTATCTTGACCAGATTCTGAAACATTGATGTAGCTCGAACGGTCTTCTATTGTCATTAAACTGCACAACAGAATTTTATAAAAGAAAAACCACACCAAATACCACTGCTTCTTGTCATTAGAGCTTAATGAATATCCGTTCGGGGGCACATGCGAGAAATCATCAACAATTCTTCTCACGTATGCAAGACTTCACAAACCATACTAAGTAAAGTAGTATACACTACTTCCCCCTGGAAGTTGACATGGTAACCAAAGTACACATTTTCCCCCATGATGGTTTTGAACTCTCGGAAGCATCATTGTTGTGTACGCACATATACATGAGAAGTTCATGTCGTAAGCACAAATCTTGAGGTCCAAACGAACCATTACCTTCTTGACTTCACAAACCGTAGTAGGAGATGAAGCAAGAATCAAGAAAACTTGTTATAATCAAGGTCTTGTATATGAGTGTCGTGGAAGAACTTTGAAAATTTTGCTTAGACTGTGAAGTACCATTGTCTTGGAATAGCACAATAATATCCCGTGAGAATTGCTGATTACATCTCAACCTTTAAACTCTCTGACTAACTTACCAACCTCGTATTCTGTCGGCTATTGTTATGATCACTTGGTTAAGTAAACCCGATATACCAAACTTGAAAATGAAGTAAAATCACCTAAATTTGTTACTTAAGCTTGCACTGTTGTTGATTAAATAATGATGCATGATTAAATCTATAAGTACTCTTTACCCGTCATCAAAAGTATAAGAAGTACAACACCTCTTGAAATTATCCACATCGACATCTGCGTGTAACACTGAGTACTACAATGTAACTCCTTTAAGTGATAGTTATCTAGGTCTTCAACCAACCACCGCGACTACTGGAAACTAGATAATTTAAGTCTCAATCATAAGCTGTATACGTCCAAGCAAGTCATCAATCGATAGATTGGGTTTAAAGAAAAGGGGTAGAAAATAGAAAAAAGTCTCGATGATGAAATAAGTAGACGCCTTCGTGTAACTCACTTCAATGTCAAATAAGGGATACCAAATCAACTCCGTGATCACTTGTCATGATAATCTGAATCTTTAGCCGTTTGTCGTTTTAGTGAATCTTATTCGGATCGTTTTAGGATTAAGTGTTGTGTTTGCTTTGGTGTTCTTTTTTAATTATTAGACTCCCAAATTCGGTCATATGCCCAAAGTCGGTCACATGACCACCTAATGCGCGGTCGATTTTTTTGGGAAATTCGATTTTCAAAACGGGGTTTTTCATTGACAAACTGCAGTCAAATGAAGCAAACCGCTAGCATTTTTCCGAACAAATCGCTGCCAAAAACAATGGCAAACCGCTATGAGTTATCAAATCGCTATGAGTCTGGCAAACCGCTATGGAATTGGCAAATCACTATGGGATTTTAGCAAACCGTTATGAAACTGGCAAACCGCTACCAATTATCAAACCGCTGCGAAGAATCTGCCAAACCGCTACCAAAACCAAACCGCTATGGATTTCAAATTGCCAAACCGCCACGAATAGGAAAATGCCAAACCACTACGAAGCTTTGCCAAACCGCTACCAAGACTGTTTAAGCAATCCGCTACTAAGAAAGAGTTGCCAAACCGATATGGAGAAAAAGTTTGGCCAAAATAACATTTAGGAAGTGATGCGGTCATCGTAGGACTTCTACATGAAGTTTTACAACTCCCTAGGCAGAGCACCTAATCGTTGTAGTAGTAGTATAGGCAAGACTCGGGGGGTTGTTATCGTTCACTCGAGGAATAAGTTGTGAAGGCTTGGTCAAGGTTTAACAAAATTCTAGGGCTTGAGAGAAGATTATTTTTATGTTTTTATATTTTATGAAAGCAGGTAAAATTATATGTTTGAGAGGTTTGGATGGTTTTAGCAATTAAACTAAATATAAACTAAGCTACTGATGATAATAATATAATAAAAGATTGTGTTATTTTAATCATGTATTACTCCTTAGATTGCTTCTCCTTGTGTTGTTGCTTTGTCACACTTGTGATGATCTATGTAATTATTTCCTAAGTCATGAACTAAGCCAAACCTCTCAAACATATGATTTTACCTGCTTTCATAATATACACGAACCCGCCGTCTATTTAATATTCTGTTAAGGCAACGCACAAGTAAGGTAGTATGAAGACTAGTACAAGGCCCCTAAAAGTATATTAAATGCATTTGAAATATATTAAGAGTGGATCAACCATATAAGGGGCAAGGTAGTATGAAGACTGTTACTCGATGGTATCCTTTCTACACAATTATGTTTTTCTAAGCATATCAACAGCGATACAGACAAAAGTTAGTTTTCTAAGACATAACATGCATATTCATCACAAGAAGCAACACCACTAAGATCTACATCCTAGGTTTCATACAATCATAAATAAACACAATAGAAGGTTTAGCCAAGCATGTTAAAGATAAAGTAAGAACATATAAGAATCACACAACAAGACATATTGAATGATTAAGATAGTCTTACTTAATTAAAAACTAGTCAAAGAGGAGCATAACGGTTGAAAAGGACATGAAAAATTCAATCCCATTGTCACCTGTCCTAAACCGCTACAGAAAACTGCTATTGACCAAGTAAACCCACCATGGTAGTGGTTTACCAAACCGCTACCTGTCACTATCATTTTTTGTCTTTATGTTAGAAATCGAATAACAAACAAAAGTGAGTACTAGCTTTTGTTTTCTTGACCAAACCTCTTCTTAGAACACTTAAAATGTTTAGAATAAGCTAAGATGATGGAATAAGCAAAACGAAAAAAAGCTTAATAAGGACGTAATAATGCTCAAAAAAAATTCTCTTTTAAGCACATAAGAAGCAGATCTAACCCTGTTACCATAACAGAAGTAAATAACAACACATAACAACATTTTCCTAGATTTTTCTCAAAAAATAAGCCTACGAAATGAGAAGAAATGAAGCAAATCCAAACTGATAAACCAAGACAGCAAACACGATGTATAAAACACCCCCGGTTAGATCTGAT
>BQNB010015361.1:15455-66753 GCA_026074375.1 Tanacetum coccineum | reverse complement strand
CTGCCTCTTCTCGTGGAAAATCTTCTTCAATTGTTGATTTGGTGGCCGACAAATTCTCAAAAATTAAAAAAGAAATATGGAACAAGAGGGAGGAGCAACAACATTACTATATCCAGTTGAAGAATCGGGAGTTGGATATCCGGGAGGCCGAGCGTCAAGAAGTTGCAGAGTTGAAAAGAGAGAAAATTACAATTCAGCATCGACGGTTTGAATTAGCCGAAAGAGAGAAACGAGACAAAGACATCTTATTTTATAATACATAATTCAATTCCTCTTTGCCCGCAATACAACAACAGAGAAGCTGTAGGAGATGAAAGACGAAATCAGGGAGCGATATAACTTAGATTATTAGTTTAAGTTTTTAATTATTATCATGATGTTATTTTTATGTAATGTTTTTATATTCTTGTGATTTTTTTATATTTATGTAATGTTTTTATTTTTAATGAAATTTAATTTTGTTGTTAAAATTTTTAAAAAAAATAAAGTGTTTTATAGTGGCAAAAAGTCGCATATAGGTCGTCGAAGAGAAAAAACTGATGTGACAAGGTAAAATGTAGGTCGCTGTAGTGCATAGCCTGATAGAATTTAGGCCTTGAAAAATTAGGGAGCTTCTGAATGAGCACGGATTAACTTGTTCAGATTTGAGTGTTGGTACTAGTAGTAGGAAGGTAGCATTGTTGGAAATCTTAGTAGTCGGAGTTGCTAGTGATGAGAATTACTGCCATTACTTTTCTCAGAAAATTAGCAATGTTACTAATATGTAAAAGAAAGAAACGAAAGGGCGAGCATAGCCACTTTTTTCCACTTCATTAAAAATAGAAGGAATACCTCTCTGGTCAAAGTGGGATGGTTAATTACAAGGGGCGTTTGCATGTATCCTCAAATTTTTTTTAATATTTACATATTTTTCCAAACATGTTTTAATTTCATTGTACATTATGCATTGAAAACTTGTATTTTTGAAAAATATGTAATTTATAATATTTCATTGGGTATATATGAAATTCCCCCTAATTACAATAGTTTTTGGGAATTAAATGCACTAAGGGGCTGTTTGGTTCGGTAATTTTAAATACCAAAAATTAAAATTTTAAGATATTTGAGAGTGTGAGTTATTTAAATATTAGAATTTTAAATTCAGTAACATGTTTGGTTCGCTTTTTTTGGATAAATGTTTAGATAGTGAGTAACAGTAAATGACGATATTGCCATTGCACAAAAGTAAAGAATATAAACTGATAAATCAATCTTGAACGATTAAACCCAACCACACATTGAAACATCTACAACTCAACTCCATCAAATTCACAAGAACTCAAACCCAACACACACATGAATTCTTTTTTATTTTTAAATACATACAAAGCGAGTACATAAGCTGCTTAATTTGTAATAAAATGAAAATAAAATTATTCATGTAATGCTACGAAAGGACAAAAGACACAATAAAATTAAACAATCCATTGAACAAAAAAATGAATCACTCGAAAATTTTAGATAAACCCACAATAGAATAAAATAATCGTGGAATCAAAGTAATAAGGGCCCGTTTGGTGTGTAAACGGGTTTAGGTTTAGGTTTAGGATTTGGATTTGGATTTGGATTTAAATTTGATTTGATAAGGGTTTAAGACAGACAAAATATATTTTAAATTTGTATTATAAGTTAATATTAAATATAGTTATTGTATTAAAAAATACAAAAAAGAAAAAAATATATAAAAAGAAAGAATGATCATGTGGCTGATATTTATACTTTGTCAAAACCTCTGACATAAGAGCAGAATACCTACCAAAATCACCCGCTTGAGAATTTAGACATGATGCATTAATATCTCCTTTTTAAATGGTACCAAACAACAAACTAGGGATATTTATAGAAAATTGCTATTGATTGCTTGGTTATAATTAATAATAGCCAACCTATATATAGGATACAAATGAAGCTTCTAGACTATGGGCACGGGCCAATGAGCCGATTACACTAAATATACAATATGTACTTTAATACGCCCCCGCGGTTGAAGCAGAAGATTCGCGGACGCTCAAATTGTATCTGAAATCAGTAAACAATGGGTATGGGAGTTCTTTTGTGAAGATATCGATGTACTAAAATCGAGAAGGGACATGAAGAACTCGAACATGACCTGCTGCTACTTTGTCACGAACAAAATGAATGTCAATCTTTATATGTTTGGTGCGCTGATGTTGCACCGGGTTTGCAGACATGTATACGACATTGGCATTATCACAGTATATCAAGGTCGCTGTGAAAAGTGGGCTATGAAGCTCACGAAGAAGGTTGCGAATCCAAGATGTCTCAGCTACTGCATTAGCAACCCTGCGGTATACAGCCTCAGCACTAGAACGAGACAACGTGTCCTGCCGTTTGGAGGACCACGTCAGGAGGTTGTCACCAAGAAAAACATAGTATCCAGAAGTAGACAGGCACGTAGCCGGACAACCTGCCCAGTCAGCATCAGAGGAGGCAATAAGCTATGATGTAGTAGACTGAAATAGCTATAATCCAAGATCAGTGGTTCCTCGAAGATAACGAAGAACACGTTTCATAGCATTAAGGTGTGGCTCTCGAGGATCATGCATGTAAAGACATAACTGTTGAACTGCATATGACAAATCGGGTCGGGTAAAGGTGAGGTACTGAAGTGCTCCGGCAAGGCTGCGATATAAAGTAGGATTAGTGACCGGTGATCCTTCAGGTCTAAGCTTCTTCTCAATATCAACTGGAGTCCTGCAAGGGTTACAATTAAGCATATGTGCCCACTCAAGAATCTCGGTAGCATATTTCGTCTGAGACAAGAATATGCCAGAGGTAGTACGCGTGACAGATATATCAAGAAAATAGTTGAGTGGACCAAGGACTGTCATAGAAAATTCCGCATGTAGCGAAGAGAGGATACGTTGCAGGAGCGAAGTAAAAGAAGTTGTAAGAATGATATCATCCACATACAGTAGTAAGTAAGCTGTGTCTGGCCCTTTGTGAAAGATGAAAAGAGACGAGTCGGTTTTGCTGTGATAGAAACCGGCTCGAATAGCATAGCTGGAAAATCGCTGAAACCAAGCTCGGGAGGCCTGTTTAAGGCCATAAAGCGACTTTTGCAGAAGGCAAACATAATCAGAATGAGCTGAATCAGTAAATCTTGGTGGCTAATGCATGTAAACTGTCTTTGTAAGATGGCCGTGAAGAAATTCATTTTTCACATCTAACTGATGAATAGGACACTGTCGAGAAACTACAAGGCTAAGAACAGTCTGAATGGTAGCAGGTTTGACAACAGGGCTAAATGTCTCATCGCAGTCGATGCCTTGTTGTTGACTACGACCATTTGCAACTAGTCGAGCTTTGTACCGACTTAAGGACCCGTCATCATTATATTTGTGTTTGTATAACCACATGGAAGGGACAATGTTGACATTTGGTGGGCGAGGAAGAAGCACCCAAGTTTCATTGTCGATGAGAGCTTTATATTCGTCACACATAGCCTGTTTCCAGTTAGGATCTCGTAGGGCATGAAAATGAGACTTAGAGATGGGGTAAGAGGTGGTAACATGGAAGTTGTATTTAGGGTTAGCTTTCACAATTCCAACTTTAGAACGTGTGACCATAGGGTGTTGCGAGGTAGATGGTGGTGGTGGCGAGGTGTTTGGTGGTGAGGTATTTAGTGGCAGCGTTGTGTTTAGTGGTGATGGTGTTGGCAATGGAGTTAGAGGTGTTGTTTGTAGTGTTGCTTGTGGGGTTGTTTGTGGTGTGGTTTGTGGTGGTGTTTGTTGAGGAAAAGTAGACGTGGTAAGAAGGCGAAGTGTAATGGGGGAGGTGTCGAGATTATCCTCTAAGAATTGGTATGAGGGGGTTGAGTTGGATTCATGGAGCCGAAGGGAAAGACAGTTTCGTCAAATGTGACATGAAGGGAAATGATGATTTTGTTGGTGTTCAGGTCAAGGCACCGATATCCACGATGATTGTAAGGGTACCCGAGAAAGATAAATGGTGTGGTACGAGGGGCAAGTTGTGCGGTGGAAAGGTGTAAGGGTAACAAAGGCGTCCAAACGTGCGAAGATGGGTGTAAAAGGTTGGTTTGTTAAATAATTTCGTGTAAGGTATGTCATTGTTGATAGAGGTAGAGAGGAGGATATTAAGTAAGTAAGCGGCAGTAAGTAGTGCGTCGACCCAATACTCCGGAGGAAGACGGGCTTGAAAGAGGAGAGAATGTACTACGTTATTGATTGTATGAATCATGCGTTCAGATTTGCCATTTTGTTGAGATGTACGTGAGGCATGAAAAACGAAATTAAATTCCATTAGTGGCAAATAATTCATGGAGGGAGTTGTTGTCAAATTCTCCACCATGATCACATTGAAAAGCTTTAATTTTACGGTTGAATTGGGTTTTTACAAATGCACGAAAGTGTAGAAGTTTTGACTATGCATCAGATTTTCTGTGAAGTGGGTAGACCCACAAAAAATATAAATAGTGATCTAAGAAAAGGACATAGTATTTATATCCACTCATGCTAGAGACAGGAGATGTCCAAAGGTCTGAGTGAATAATGTCAAAGGGAGATGTGGCAATAGAGGTACATCGTTAAAAGGGAAGTTTTGTTCGTTTCCTTAACTGGCAAGCACGACACAAGTGTTGAGTGTTTTATTTATTATAAGACACAAGGCCACGTGACGACAGGGTTTGAATTACATTGTCACCGGGGTGACCAAGACGTTGATGCCAAAGGGATTGATTATTAGTAAGTAGGGCAAAGGCTGAGGCGACAACGTGTAAGGGGTATAGATCACCCGTGCTGTCACAACGAAGAAGGATTTGACGGGTATGATAATCTCGTACAGTGAAACCATAGGGATCAAAATCAATGGAGCATTTATTATCAGTGGTGAATTTACGTACAAAAACAAGGTGTTTAATTATATTGGGTGTGACAAGAACATTTTAAGGTGGAGTGGACGATATGGATTAGGGATTTGTACATGTCCAGAGTGGGTGGCAGATATAGATAAACCATTTCCGACAATAACTGAATGAAAATTACGATTAAGAAAAGAGGTTTGAAGGTTACCGGTGTGAGATGAAAGGTGAGAAGTTGCTCTGGTATCCATATACCATTGCTGATCATGAGAAGCCATAAGAACAAATTTTTTTTTCTTCGATGAACAGTACCCGCCCATGAACAGTACCCGCCGATGAACAGTACTCGCCGATGAACAGTACTCGCCGATGAACAATAACTTTTTTTTGGATGAGAGGGAGAGGTGAGGAACGTGTTATGAGAGAAAAAAGGAGAAAATTACAGGAAGATTAATATTAGGCTCTGATTACCATATAGAAAATTGCTATTGATTGGATTGATTGCTTGATTATAATTAATAAAAGCCAACCTATAAATAGGATACAAAGAAAGCTTCTAGATTATGGGCTCAGGCTAATGGGCCGATTACACTAAATATACAATATGTACTTTAATAATATTAACCCATTACTTTGAATCAAAACCCAAAAACCAAACGGACCCTAAATATATTTGATTCAATCAAATCTATTGTGTAATCTCATCCTTTGATGAAACCCAGTTGCACAAAAATTATGAATGGAGGCTTTATGTGTTAGGAGAGTAAGGGGGCGTTTCTTTTATGCTGAATGGGCCTTTAACTAACAAATTGGGTCCACCAAATTATATTAACATGTTTCTTTTTCACTTTGTGCATATGGTAATCCTTTTATGCCTCTAATCGGGGAAGGGGTCAAAAACTAGAGTCTCCTCACTCAGATGCTCATAAGTGTTCCCACCCATCAAAATTTACAATACTATCCTCATCTTCTTCCTTCCTATATTTTTCATTTTTTCATCAGATCTTAAAACATCTCCATTCTCAAAACCTTCATTCATCACTTTCATCACTTGCTACTAACTTCATACATCAACCACTACTAGTCACTGGCGGACCCGACCCTCCTCCAGCCGCCGCCACCTCCGTCATCCATCCTCCCTCTAACCGCTGCTGCGATCTCCAATCTTTGGTGTTTGTATCTTTTACTCAATAGATCTGTTGGATCAATAGTAGTAGATCATAAACATTCGCACCTTCCAATGATATTATCAATTTTTAGGAGGGTTATCCAACAATTATTTTAGTTTTTTTTAACTTTGATGTATTGTTTCTATTGGGTTTTTGTTGTTAGACAAATGCTTTTATCAAAATCTATAACAATAGTATAGAACTTGTATATTTATTTGATAGAAGCTTTGTTGATAGAAGATTTTTTGTGTTTTAACCTCAAATATAAAAGAACTAGTGCACTTGGTTCCAACCTTATCAATTGCACAAGGACAAAGTAGTCATTTGGTTTATTGAGTGGTCCACTAAGAATAGAAAAAGAAACACGAGTTTAATATATAGATTTTGTCCCCATACACTCTTCCTTAGCAAAACATATGACATATCCATAAGTAAAAAAAAAAGAAACAGGCCCTAACACATGTTGTGTTCGCATATCGAATATAATAGTTGTACTATTTTTGTAAGAACATCAAGTGAAGAAATGAAGAATATAGATTGGTGGTTTATTTTCTGGCCCCACATGTTATTTTAAACCAAACACAGAAGTTTAAGTAGTTATAAATTCAAACCCCACCAAATCTCTTGAATTTACTCCAACCAAACACCACCTAACTTTTTAGTCTATCTATTGATATTTTTCTCTATCCTAAACAAACTATTTTGGATATAATCAGGTAACATATTAGTAATCTCTGTTAGAAAATGACACAATGACAGAGCAAAGCCTTTTTAGTCTTCTATCATCTTTCAAATTTAGAGCAGAAAAGTAGTCAATGATAAAACATAAACATTTTCATTTTCGGTTGATTATGTAGTATGAAAGATGGGGTATGTGGACATTTTTATTTATTATTGGAGGCGCATAATTTTTTGTTTTAGTTTTGCAACACTAATCATCTCACAAAAATATGGACAGCCCGTTACTCTATTCTTTTACCCATCAATTAGCAATATGCATACAATTAAACGTGGGCTCGAGGATTTTTTTTTCTTTGGAGCATTTTTCAATTTTGGCGTGTCATTCCTACGCAAGGGCAATGGTAATCTTCACTGTAATGTTCCAATGTTATCGGGTGTCCTCGAAGGGAAAAACATGGCCGCCGATTGGCCCATGATAAAGCGTAGGGAAGATTCTATTTTTAGTCGATGTGATGTGGCCATGTGGGACACTAGAATAGTCTTTGGGAATTGAATGAAATAGCAGTTACACTACTACAATGAATTTTAGTCACCTATTGATCTATCTTTAATCTATTGATATTACTCCGTCTACCATTATCTTTTGTATTTGTTTACGACTTTGTATTAACAATCTCTGTTCTTTGAAATATTTTCACCGTCTAAAAAATTTAGTACCAAAAAGTAGTCAACAATATAAGCATAAACATTGTCATACTTTGCCAATAATTTTGTGGAAGATGGTTTTGGTAGAAAATTTTATGTATATATTTATGAGGTAAAAACAACAAATTCTGCAGATATAATCGTGTCGTTAAGGCATTAATATTCAAACCTTATGGAATCAAAATACATCAGATTTATGCATGTTTTCTCAATCCGCAGAACTTTTGAGAAACCAAAAACAATTATGTATAAACACAACTACAAGTCTACAACTATTCCATTTCAAGTTATGTGCTTCAGATTCAACAAAAACGTGTCAAGAGTCTTAAGTCTAAGCTTCAAATCACATTCTGCAACAATGAATCAATATATGCATAATATTAACCTTCCTTGCATAACATTTATCTTGATGATTTTCATACTAGCACTTACAAGCCTACCGAGCAAAACTAATAAATCTAGCTACTTTTTAAGTGACCAAATCTCGCATTCTTGATCCTCATGAAAAAATCGACAGCTTTGAGAAAAACAAAAATATTGGACAATTTCTCGATTTGTGTGTGTCATCGCTCCTGGTCTCCACTTGTTGGTAATTCAAATGTCGAATCAAACAAACAAAGTCGAACAAACGAAGCGTAAGTTTTATTCAAATTATCAACTAAATACAAAACCAAATTCAAAGGTACCAAACACAAAATTCTACTTCAAAGGTATCAAATTCTAATTCAAAAGGTATAAAGAAACTAAAGCTATCAATCCCTATTTATAGAGTGGACAGTTTCCTAATTCTAAACAAACTCAAATATCAAAACTTGTAGGAGAAGTCACACAAATTACCAATTTTACCAAACAACCCTTAGAGTTTAAGTCATCTTTTTAACAATCTCCATCGTGACTTGAACTCCTCCACATGATCCAAAACAAATTCAAAATTCCAATTTTCAAACGCTAGAGATATTAGCCTAATTCAAAACGAACGATCACTTCCCAAAAGCAATCTGAAACAAATTTGATCCAAAGCAAATGTCGATGACTTCAAAACATACAATCAAACGTTAACTGACAAATCAAATGAAACATGCTTTGCATGCGGCAAACAAGGACAAATTCAAAAGCCCGACAAACAAAGATCCAAATTTTCAAACTATCAAATTCCTAACGATCAAACAAATTCCAATCGACCTAATAATATCAAGTCTTCAAACACCAAATCAATCTTCAAATTTTAAATATTAAATTCAAATTCTAATTACCCAATTATTTGATAAGTATTACAGTCCAACTTCAAACTTATTATCAAAGTATCAAACGAACTCAAGCTAATAACTAACTTGATGAAGGAGCTCTAATAATTCAAACGCCCCAAATATAATACACGTAATAATTCTAATGACACACTTATATAAAATAAGGATTACGGCCCAAATTCAAACTCCAAATAATCAATCCAAATTCAAATAGAAAACAAATACCGCTATGACAAAACAAAATTGATGTCTTCGTATTCATGTGACGAATATAAAGAACCAATTATGACCCAATACAAACCAAAGTGCAAACCAAGATCAAATTAGCTATATCCAAAATCCCAACTTTAGATATTTTCGACAAAACATATTTTTTTAAAAGGCAAACATTGCATATTATAAATACGTAAAAAGGAATTGTTGGCCGATTGAATGCTCAATTGTCTCTGCCTATATTTAAACGGAAATTATGCTAAGTTTTAAAGACTCGCTGATGAACATCAACGAGCAATGAAAGGACTCGCTGAAGCACAGCTTTAGCGAGCAACCTCAAACGTATTCAAGTCAAAAACATTGTCAAGGAAGTCGACGATTACTTGAAGACATACTCGTCAGCTGAGATAGATATCAGCTGGTATGTAGATGGAATACGCTGAAGGTTTGAAGAGCTATGATCTTGTTACTTTTTGAAGATAAACAAGTTGAACTTAACTCTTATCTCTAAGTGAGTTTAGGAGGGATAATTCGATAAAGCAAAATGGCGAGACAAAAGTGTCTTTCGAATTAAAGTACACCTAAGTACGAGTTTGTGAAAGAGGTGAACAGTTGGCAGAACTGTTCACAAAAGTATGAGCGAGTAGTTACCAAGAATAGACGTGCATTAAATGCAGTTGCACTTCATAACTGGATTCTTGACACGTTTCAACTACCCCTCCCCCACTAAGGAATCAACCTCGTATCATTATAAATAGAGAATGTCTGTAGTAGTAAATGGCATCAACTATTTTTGTTGTCGTTATTATAGTGCATTTACAACTTTGTCGAACTTACACAATAGTCAGCTGATCCTATCAGCGGGTCTATATAAGTTCGCTTGTAAACTTGATAATTTATCAAGTTTACTTGTTCAAAGCGTAATCTTACATTGTCATTCAACAAGTGTGATCCATAACACTTTGTAATACTTTGATTCATATGAATAAAGCATTACACGATTGAAAAGTTATATCTTGTGTTGCATGCTTACTTTTGTGGTATATTTCCATATAGACGTGTTAATTGGGACTTTCAATTGATATCCGATCGGTTTGATTTATAAAACTAATTATAAATCCTTTAAAGTTTTTAAAATCAAGATCCAATCATGTATGGAACTATTCCTACACCAATTCCTACAAATTCTGGGAATACTGGAAACAACAATAAGGTAGAAAATCTTTTAACCTGACAATACCAACAACAATGGTACAAACATTGTTACTAATAATGTTGTTGGTAAAGACGATCTTCCCCAACTTCTTGATTTTAAGAGAGGCTCTCATGTCATAAATGTCTCACAATTTTTTATGGAAGATTTCACTAGTTGAAAAGATACGTTCTTAGTCTACCTTGATGGACTAAAGCATTTTCTACTTGAAGTCTTAGAAAATGGACCATTTGTACCAAACTCTACTGCATCCACACCTAAAAACTTTCTACCTAAACCTCAAAAGCAATGGACTGCTATTGACAGAAAACTTGCTAATCAAGATAAGAGACTGAAAAAGTATCATTATCTCGTGTCTACCAAATGACACAATGAAATCTGTCATAAAATGTTCCATTGCTAGAGAAATGTGGAATGATTTAATTCTTAGTCATCAGGGACCATTAGAAACAAGAGATACCAAGATTGCAGCTCTTAGATTAAAGTTCAATGCTTTCAAAGCACTTGAAGGTGAAAAGTTAAAAGAAACCTACACTAGGCTGAAAATCTTGCTAAATGAACTTTTAAATAAAGATGTTAAAAATTCCTCAAGCTGAAGTAAATTCCACGTTTGTTAACAGCTTACCAAAGAAATGGTTAAGTATGAATCAGACTAAGAGAGCTAATAATTCTATCAAGAATGACAGTTTAACTACTCTGTTTTGCAAATACAACTATGAAGAAGAGCTGATTAATCAAATCTATGAGTTTGAGACTAAAAGATTTACCATTCAGAGCTTTACATCAAAAGCCTTTATTTCTAACACTTATACACATGACAATGACTCAGATGTAGAAGAGGACACCAGGAGCAGTAGTGAGTTCTTGGCTTATTTAAATGTTGAGTTTCATGACAGAGCACTTCTTGCAAACCAGAAGAGGTTCTATAAAAGATCGGGAAGAGTTTGTGCTAGTAGGAAACCAATGGAAAAATCAAATGAAACATGCTTTGCATGTAGAAAACAAGGACATTTTCAAAAAGATTGTCCAACCAACAAAACATCCTCATCATCATATCCCTCATCCAAAAAAATTCATAACAAACCCAAATTTCACACAAATTCTTCCTCTTCATCACTTCAGCATAATCAAACCGCTGGAAATGATAAGAAGAATTATAAGATTAAATACAAAGCTCTTAAAGCTGAGTTAGCCCTTCTTACTTAAAATATTGAGGTTGTGTCAAAGAACAAAAGTGACACAGGGTTGGTTCTTGAGTCATTTGACTGGGTTGAAGAATCTCTATCTTCAAAAGATGAGGGTGTTACTAGGGTCAAAGAATTTATGACTATTGCTGAGGATGAGCCAGCTGTGGGAAAGAATGATGCTATATCTGGTTAGTGTGTCGAAATCATTATAAAAAAAGGTATAAAGACTTCTTACTATGAATGATAGTGATGAAAGAAAATGTGTTTTAGATTACACCAAAGTAGACCTCTACTATGTAGAAGATCAAATGAAAAACTTGCTTAACAAGTTCAACTCTCTTAAACAAGAGTTGTCCTCATGTAAATATGAACTCATTGACCTAAAATACACCAAAGTTCAAAATCTTACCCTTCAACATGAGATTGCTAGATTAAATGTAGATAATGAATCTCTGCAGGATAAAGTCTCTGACTTAAAAAAAGGTCATTGAAAAATAGACCTCTAGTAAAGTCACCCTTGACCAACTACTCATTAAGCAAGTTCTTGGTAATATTGTTTGTGCCATGGGTGGAAGAGGCAAGTGAAAAGAAACAATCTCCTCAAAGGATGTTGTGTTTACTAAGGGTGAGAACTCTGCCTCTGAGACTTCACTTAATGTCACCTCTGACACTGAGTCTGTTAGTGATAATCAGCAGCCCTTACCTCCTTCACCTAAGCTTTTAGGGGCTGAGCTCATTGGTACATCAAAAGATGTCATATCATCTGCTGACTTGACTCAGACCTCAACAGTCTCTGATAATACTAAATAAGTCACTGAAAAGGAATCATCTGTTAAGTATGTGAAGAAAAAGGCTAATTCCAAGACATCATATGTCCCTGACTCAAAACTTAAACAAAAGGCTGACTCCTTCACTGAACAACTTCGTCTCACTTTAATGAAAGAAGTGAAAAGGACTTAAATAACAAATAAAGCCTTCATCTGATAACTCATCATCTGTCTCTCAAACAGGGAGTTCTAAGTCTGGAAAGGGCAAACAAAAAGCTAAATTTGGCCTTTGTAAATACCGTGGTTTCAAAAATCACCTCTCAAAGGACTTTTATAATCAACCTCAGTGTTTAATTTGCCAATCTACTGACCACCTGACCAAAGAACACCCTGAATAATTTATTGTAAAGAAGACCCTGACTAAGCTAAAAGCTCAGTTATCTTAGATGACATCTTCTAAGAAAACTCTCAAAATTCCTAAACCTTTTATTCCCTATAAATATTGTGGGTTCAATGATCATCACCCTGATGAGTATGAATACTACCCTGGATGTGACATCTGTGGTAGTATTGCCCATGAACTCTTTGACTGTGACAAGAGAGTCATTCCCAACAACAAGAGACCAAGGATTGCTAATCAGCAATCAAACAGTGGGTTCACAAAAGAAACTAATTAGTTTCAAATATCTGTGAAGGATTACTTAAAGAGATATGTATGGTATCTAGATAGTGGCTGTTCTAGACACATAACAGGGGTTAAACAATATATGCACATATATTCAAAGGAGCCATGTTCTAAAGTGGTATTTAGGGATAACTCTTCAAGTGACACAGAAGGATATGACTTAGTGAATTGCAATGGAATCACCTTTATTAGGGTTGCTTATGTGAATGGTCTGAAACACAATTTGACCAGCATCAACCAGTTTTATGATGCAAACTTTAAAGTGTTGTTCACCAAGAATCAGGGAACTATATCAGTGTCGTAGCTAAGTTAGCGGAGGCCTTGTGCTAAAAACTTATTTTATAACTAAATATAACGATTAAAGATATATTATACTAGGTCGTTAGAAACAAAAAAAACATGATATTTTAATCATCTAGCTTCATATTTAACAAACATTTACAACATACAATTATACTACGTTAACGATTTTTGTTGAAAGTGAAATTTGAGGCCCTAATTATATAACGGAATGTACATTTTGAGGCCCCTAAATATATGAGGCCCTGTGCAGTAGCACACCTTGCACACCCTCGTATACGGCTCTGAACTATATTAAACCAAAACAATGAAGTTGTGCTTATTGCTCCAAGAAGAGATGTCTATGTTATTGATACGTCATCCTACAATAAAGAAAGCAATTCCTGTTTCTTTTGCAAAGCATCAAACAGTGTAAACTGGCTTTGGCACAAGAGACTATCCCATCTCAACTTCAAAATCATCAACAAATTAGCCAAACAAAACCTTGTTGTTGGTCTTCCTTTTCTCACTTTCTTAAAAGACAAACCTTGCTCAGGTTGTGAAAAAGGAAATCATCATAGAGCATCATTTAAAACAAAAAGATCGTTTTCCATCAATAAGTGCTTACATCTCCTTCATATGGATTTGTTTGGACCTGTTAAACCTCAAACCATTAGTCACAACAAATATAACTTTGTCATAGTAGATGAGTAATCAAGGTACACCTAGGTATTTTGCTTAAAGAAAAAGAGTAATGGAGCTGGTTGGATCATGTCTTTCATTAGGAAAATAGAGAACCTAAATGAAATTAGGGTAAAGGAGCTGGGAAGTGACAATAAAACAGAATTTAAAAACCACAAGCTGTAAGAATTCTGTGATGAAAAAAGGATATCTCAAAACTTATCATCCCCTTGTACCCTAGAACAAAATGGTGTAGCTGAAAGAAGAAACAAAACCTTGATTAAAGCAGCAAGAACAATGTTAAATGGTTCAAAACTTCCAAAACAATTTTGGGGAGAAGCTGTAAACACTGCCTGCTACACTTAAAACAGGTCAATTAGTGTAAAAAGGCATGGGAAAACATCATATGATGTTTTTAGAGGAAGATCTGCTGACATCATCTACTTCTATGTATTTGGATGTAATGTGTTCATTCACAATCATAGAGATCATCTGGGAAAATTTAATGAAAAGGCTGATGATGAGTTCTTTCTTAGATAGTACCTAGTGGAAAAAGCTTTCAAAGTATTCAACATCAGAAGGCAAGAAATGGAAGAGACCTTTCATGTCACATTCAATGAAGCTGATGAAGTAATAACACAGACAAGCACAAAGGGAGACGACAACAACTTCAATGAAAACAAATCATTCCCTGATGATGAATTCTTGGTACCAATAAAAACACCCACTCAATGCAAAGGAGATGATGACTCATTACCATATGTACCTTCATTTGATCCCCTTTCAACAAAGAACATCACCATCCCTGACATTGTCACATCCACAACTCATAACATCAACCCATTTGATAAGTCTCCTAACTTATCAGTAGCTGATGATCATCATGTTCACAATGAACCTGGTGACTTTGAACCATATAAAATCATGTCAATGATATCCCTTTAGTTCAAGACACCACAATAAATGATGTCAACATAAAAAATAGAGCTGAACCTTCACTAACACTCATTTTACCATCAATTGAAATCAATCATGACAATCCAGCTCCTCAAGATAAATGGTCTAGAGACAAGCATATTCTTTTGGTTAACGTTCTAGGTAAACATTCTATGTAAACCTTAAGATAGTGTAACTACAAGAAGCAGAGTTAGAGACTCAAAAACTGCATCAGCCCATGAATGCCTATATGTTAATTTTCTCTCAGAGATTGAACCAAAAGGGTAATTAAGGGTCTTGAAGAAGAAGGATGGGTTATTTCAATGCAAGAGAAGCTGAATCAGTTTGAAAGAAAAAATTATAGACACTTGTCCATGCACCTTATGGTAAAACCATCTTTGGGACCATGCGAATCTTTAGAAACAAGATTGATGAAAATGGTGTGGTAATCAGGAATAAAGCAAGGTTGGTTGCTCACGGGTATAGACAAGAGGAAGGGATTGACTGTGATGAAAATTTTGCACCACTTTCAAGACTTGAAGCCAAAAGGATATTTCTTGCATATGTTGCCTACATGGGTTTTATGGTGTATCATATGGATGTGAAAAGTGCCTTTTTGAATGGGAAACTCTCTGAAGAAGCTTATGTTCAACAACCACATGGGTTTGAAAGTAGTGAATTTCCCAATTATGTGTGCAAGTTGGATAAGGCTCTTTATGGACTGAAACAAGCTTCTAGAGCATGGTATGAAACACTGTCTAAATTTATTATTCAGCACAAGTTTGTCAGAGGTACCATTGACAACACTCTTTTTACTTATAAGACTAAGAGTGTTGTTATAATTGTACAGATATATGTAGATGATATCATTTTTGAGTCAACCAATGATAAGATTAATAAACAATTTGCTAAACTAATGACTAAAAAAATATGAAATAAGTATGATGGGTGAACTAACATATTTTCTAGGATTTCAAATAAAAAAAGTTTTAAAGGAATTTCAATTTGTCAAGAGAAAAATGTTAAAGATTTACTTAAGAAATACAAACTAGTTAATTATGCCTCAGTGAAAGGCCCCATGCTCCCCCCAAACAATTTGGGCGCTCATGAATTAGGGGTTTTGTTAATGAGACTCAATACAGAGGCATAATTAGGTCACTGATGTATCTAACATCTAGCAGACCTAGTATCCAGTTTTCCACATGTCTATGTGCAAGGTACCAAGCTAACCCCAAGGAATCCCACCTTGTAGTTGTAAAAAGAATTTCCATGTACCTCAAAGGAACTTCAAATCTTGGTCTCTAGTGTCCAAAAGGATTAGGCTTTGATCTCAAGGCATATTCAAACTCTGACTATACGTGTTGTAACCTAGATAGGAAAAATACTTTAGAGGGTTGTCAAATACTTGATGAAAAGTTAGTGTGTTGAAGTGCAAAGAAACAAAACTTAGTGGCTATGTCATCAGCTAAAGCTGAGTATGTTGTTGTTGCTGGGTGCTGTGGATAAAGATTTAGTTAGCTGATTATGATATCCTCTATGAAAAGGTGCCAATCTTCTGTGATAATACAAGTTCCATTGCCATATCAAACAACCTATTTTTGCGTTCTAGAACAAAACACATTGACATCAGGTATCATTTCATTAGGAATCATATTTTAAAAGTTGATATTGAGCTTAATGTTGTACCCATTGATTTACAACTAGCTGATATTTTTACAAAACCACTAGTTGAGCCTAGCTTTACTAGATTAGTCGCTGAGTTGGGTATGCTCAATATTGACAAAGTAATCTGATAAAGAAAAGATTTTAAGTGATTCTTTGACCTAAATACTAAATGTTTTTAAGATAACTGAATAGTTACATTTAAGTTGAAAGACAAACATTCTCAATATTTAATTCGGATATTCTCTAAAAGGGTTACCTACTTTCTTGATATTCGCGGGATTTCACAATGCACGAAGGGGCAAGGGGCTCGCGTTTTGACAGTTTTACCACTACGCATTTAATGCGGACACCAAATGGTCTTTATTTTTTAAAATATAAAACTTTTTTAGTGGTATAACTATCATTCCTCAAAAATATACACTTCACTTTTTACAAAATAACCTACTATCACCTTCAATCTCTCTCACAAAACACCATTTTCATCAAAACAAGAAGTAAAAACCTTTCAACTTTAAACCAAAAATGGCTTCTGAATCTTCTACATCAACAACTCACATTACACATGCACCAAATGTTGCTTTTGAGTGTGTGAAAGGTGCCATTGAGTTCAACAATGGAATCACATTTTTGGAACATAAAAACTATTTTTACCAACCTATGCTTAAGTTTTTGTTAAACTGTTATGTGTCTACTGCTTTAACCAAACAACCATTAACATATTACTTAGAGTACCTAAGGGAATTATGGTATTCTACTGAGGTAGATGTTGCAACAAACACAATCACCTTCACACTCTCATGTTCTATAAAACCATTATCTTTTGATCTTGGTGACTTTTAAACTATCAACGGGTTGAAGTATAGTGAGAATTATGAGGCTTTACCACCAAAGGAGACTATGAGGGCTGGTTTGGCAACTCTAGGACTTGTTGATGAGAAAAATCCACAACTTACATCCTCTGAACTCATCAACTTGTCTCCGCTGAGAATTAGATATTTCTCACCGATCTGGAGGGTTCTGATGCAGCAGCACATTGTCAAATGCTTGGGAGGTATGCAGAGATCGCATGATCAGCTGAATACCAACCATCAAGTGATAGAATATAGCCTGATCTGGGGTTTGAATTTTGACATAGGGAACATTCTCTTCTCTGACCCTTTTGCTAAGCTCGTCAATGGCAAGAAGGACAGAGAAGTGAATATTTATTATACATGGTTTCTATCTCTGATCATTGAACATCTGCTAGGAGAAGCCTACAAAAATCATGAGCTTACTACTTTCAAACCCCAACACATAATAACCACTTATTTTAACAAAAACCAATCTGCATCAGAGGTCCCTTTGATCTCTCATATGCTCAAAGTGGCAAAACTTTCATCAACTGAGCCTGGGAAGACTTTGCTCCTTTCATCTAGGGAAGTGAATACTGGTAGCACCATTGACAAGTCCTATTCTGGGATTGCTGTGCAGTCTGCTACTCAGTCCAAAGCACCAACTGACAAGAGGTCTAAAAAGAAGAAAATACCATCTTCCTCTGAGCCCAAGACTTCTACATTTTTCAAGCGCTCCAAACCAAAGAAGATAGTCGTTGAGACTCAGCGTGCTGAGGAACCAGTGGCCACCGCTGACACCACCAAAGGTCTAGATGCCTCCGAGTCGAAAGAGGAAGTAGCCAACCAGCCTTCAACCGATGCTACTTAAAAGGTAACAATATTAAATTTAAGGGGCACTGCAAACAACCACTCTCAAACTTCTCTAGGAGAGAAGGGTAAAGATAAGGGCTACCCTCGACCCAATAGAGAGTCAGAGTCAGCACGTTCATATCTCATATATTCTGTATACCCCGAGTCTGCACTAGAGAGTGATACACTCAGGTTTATAACGCCTGACGTTGACACTGAAAACTTTAAACTTTGCAAGGACCTAAAACATCCTGCACATGAAAGTTAGACCCTAAGAGTGGCTAAACTTCACTCAGCCTATAGGGTCACTGAATTACAAAACAAAAAGAATCATAAGGTTTTAACCTTTGAGGGGACTGAATCATCACCCTCAGTCTTCTTGGGACAACGTACTGATGACCCTTCTTTTTATTACAAATTCACATTTTTAACTAACCATCTTATGCAGGAACATGAAACTAAAGTTGATGAGAATATAGAGGATCCATTGGCCACTGACTCTGGGATTCATTCATTGGGAAATGTGGATCTTGATCAAGTGATGGAGGAGCAAAAGGATGATGATGCTGAGATAACATTCATGGGCACTGTGACTAATGATCAGATTATGGAAGAAGCTGAATCTGATGTGGAATCTATGCTTGATGATGAGATTCTATCTATATCTAGGGATGATGATGAAGAGTTTGGTGATTTTGATAATGACTTTTTGGTTGATGATGAAGTAAATAATGATACAGTAGCTGATGAAATTCCTAATGAGGCCAGCACAAAGGATACTAATATCATTGTTTTCGCTGCACCATCTAACGAGGTACCCTTTGTGTCTGTCTCTTAATCAGCTCCCATTTTACCCCTAGGGGATGTTCAAACATTGGCTGCAAGAGCACTTTAGGAAAAGAAGAACATTCCTTAGGTAAAACCCCCACATGTTCAGGCATTGGGAGCAATGAGAAGATTCAAGGAAATTCATATCACCAAAGCACATGGGTGAGACCCCCTTGGTTATCTTCCACAAAGAATGGATTTCCTTGCAGCACATGTTCATAATCTTGAGCAGTATCTCCTTGACAATTTGCTGATAAAATAGACTTAGCAGTTCCTAGAATGGTAGCTGATGCTTTGGAAGAAAGATTGCCCGAACTTCTTTCTGACACCCTCAAGAACATCCTTCCTCAGCTTATCAATGACTTAGTCAAGGAAACCATTCCTCGGTTAAAAAAAAGAGTTAGGAATGTAATTAAATATGAAATCCCTACAGTGTTGAAAACATTAGTATTAAAGCCTTTGAACAAAGAATTCAATGCCCTGAACAAGCTGGACTTTGACAGATTTATGGCCCTAGATCAATCCATTCACAAAAATGTCAGGGATAAATTGGCCGAAGTGGTTGTGCTACTCAGGTAAACAACCAAGCATCAAATGCAACTGATTTAATACATTGAACAAATTGTTCACTCTATGGTCAAGATCCCCAATGATGTCCTAATGGTTAATGGTAGGCATCTGACAACAAAAGTGGACATGACTTTAGCTGACATGAATGAGCTGGTTGGGCTGGTGTCTCATGTTATGAACCTCATGGATGCAACAACACCACCTACTAATGCTACTGTTGAGGGGGAGAAGGAATCTCAATCACAACCATACAACATCATTGATGACACTCAAATACCTGAAGTCCCTGCACTAGCTTAGGGGAGCCACAAACAGCAAGCTCATCAGATGATCAGAACACCTCAGCCTTGGTGGTTTACTCAACTGCTGAACATGAAGAACCACTAAGCAAAAGGCTCAAAGTTGTCATGGAAATTCCCACCATCCCTACTCTAGTTCCTTTAAATTCCACCAGGCCAACCATTTTTTACATCATGCCCTATGATCAGTTTACAGGCAATCTATTTTGATCAGGCCTGTCTTAGTACACTTTAATCCCTCCTTAAAAAATGGCTGACAAAGGAAAGGGCATAACCCAATCCACTTTAATGATGCACTAAAATGAATCATGTCATTTATGGAAGAAGGAGGATAAACTTCAAGCCTATTAAGTCTTAATCACTTCAAAACATCCGAGAAGGGGAATATGACAATTAAAAAAGCTCAGCTACAACTTAAAGAAACCAAGAGGTTGGCTAACTTGAAGGCTGCAAAAGATAAATCAGAGGAGAAGCTTAAAATGCTGACCCCTGAACAGCTAAAAGCACATAAGCAAGTTTTGACTGAGATTGAGACTCAAAGGACGCAACACATGAACAAAATAAGGGATGAGTACTTACACTGCATCAGTTTTAGAGCTGATCCATTGCCGATAACAAAGTTCTTATACAGGGTCAACAAGTCCACTAAAATTGCCTCCATGCGCATAACTAGAAATAATCAGCCTTTGAATTATAGGGTGTATGAAGACTTCAGACTAAAAACACTTGGATTCACAAAGTGGTTAGAACTACATAATCTAGCATCCAAAAGGCAAGAGGCAGCCTGTGATTAACTATGGAAGAATCTTAAGGCAAAGTTCAAATGGATTGACTTCACTGCTGATAAACTTGGCATTCCTCCACCTCTACAACTCATTGACTTTGAACTTCCACCAACGGAAAGGAAAAGGAAGAGAAGGGTTGAAATGGTAAAAGAGGTGTTTGTTTTAGAGAACATAGTGGTGGATGGGATGGACAGGAACTTAGCTCCTCCTCAGGGAATCGTTGCATCAGTTGGGCTAGCAATTAAAGAACCTGAAGTTGGGGTCTTTTTCTACAACGAAAATCTTGATCTAGTCTTTCAGAGAAGAAGTGGGTATAATCTTGCAACCACTCCTCAGCTGATCAAAATTCAAGACTCAATCAAGATAGATTTAGAGATTAAAAGAGAAATGTATGATGAACTGATTTGGGTGATTGAGAGTAGGCCTGATGTTGTAAAAGCTAGGAAGATTGTTGAAAAGAACCTAGATGGTCTAGGGATGGACTGAACTGCAATGTAATCAATGAATGAATTCTTTTGTCAAATTCCTTGTTATAATTATGTGTAAGAAAAAGATGTGTACTCACTTACAATAATTTTTACTTAACATAATTTATATTCAAATAGGGGGAGATTGTTATGCCAATTGAGTGCCCAATTTTCTCTTCCTAGATTTAAACAGATATTAGGCTAAGTGTTAAGGACTCGCTAATGAACATCAGCGAGCAATGAGAGGACTCGCTGAAGCAACGCTTCAGCGAGCAACCTCAGATGTATTCAAGTCAAAGACATTGTCAAGAAAGTTGAAGATTACTTGAAGACATACTCATCAGCTGTGATGGATATCAGCTGGTATGTAGATGGAATACAATAAAGGTTTGAAGAGAGTTGAAGATTACTTAAAGACATACTCATCAGTCGTGACTTTGATCTCGAATATTCTTCTATTTCTTCCCATCCAAATATTATATAACATGGACCACTCGGCAGCTTTCCAAACGGTTCTTTGCTTCTTATGAAAGTTTGGTCTCCCTTTATGATTTACAATTTCATTAACCGACCCGAAAGATACGTCACTCATGCCTCACCATGATAAGACTTTTTTTCAGCCATCAGAAACCCGTGAACAAGTCAAGAAGCAGTGGGTTATAGAATATTCATCCTCATTACAATGAGGACAGAGGGTAGAACGAAGGTCGATGCCAATGTGATTAAGCCATTTGAGGACGACACACGCGGATCGACAAAACATATTAACTTACGTCGGCAACCGCGGATCGTTTCTTGTACCAATCGGAAACAAGACAACACATTCAGATTCAATGGTGTTAAATCAAATACAAAAGCGATTCTTCAAATACCAAAACTAAAAACGATCAAACTTCAATCCAAAAGAACCTTAAACGAACTTTTTTTTCTCTCTTCTTCATGTCTAAACAAACCTAGCTTTGATATCAGTTGGGCTGGTAATTCAAACGATGAATCAAATAAACAAAGTCAAACAAACGAAGCGTAAGCCTTATTCAAATTATCAACCAAATTCAAAGGTACCAAACACAAAATTCTACTTCAAATGTACCAAATTCTAATTCAAAGGTACAAAGAAACTAAAGGTATCAATCCCTCTTTATAGAGTGACATTTTTCTAATTTTAAACAAACACAAATACCAAAACTTGTAGGACAAGTCACACAAATTACCAATTTTATCAAACGACTCTTATACTATGTTCTTGAGTTAGATTTAATGAAGAAAAAGAAAGAATATTAAAAGAAAACATAACAGGTTGTGTTCGCGAGTACCAGTTAAGGAGGAAAGTAAAATGAAAAAGAGTGAAAGTTAATGTGATTTGGATGGTTTTTAAAGTAAGTGTTTCCTTCTAAAATTGAGAGGAAAATGTTAATTTACATTACATTATTTTTCTTTGTTAACAAAAGTCACTTTTCTAACACCAAATAAAGGACAAAGAAGAATTTGGTCGATTTATGCTCAGCATTTGTCTTCGTTGATGTCAATCTATTTATGAAACCAGTCAAACACGCTAAATATTGACCAGTGAATTCAGCTTTTCATAACTAGTAAAACACAATTTCTGATTTTGTTTTCATATTTCACAATAGTTACATTACAAAAACTATATGAACAATACAAGATTATGTAACAAGACCAAAACTGTATCAAATAATATTGGTTATGATTAATATAACACTCCACATTCTCAGAAGATGCATCCTATTTGGCTTGTTGGCTTCGATGAAAAACTTTTCTTCGTATCTGTTACCATTGTAGCACTCGATTGCTTACTTCCCCTTGATACACCTGTATTAGTCTTCCATGGTTTATTGATGAACCAACATCCAGGTGCCAATTCTGCAGACCTATAAGCATCCCAATACACAATTATTAGACTTAATGTAGAAAATTACTTAGCTAACGACATGCATATATTATTAGATACAAATACAAGACATCTTTTCATGCATACCTAGATTTGGTGTTTGTAGACATACACTTTTTGTCACTCTTACAGTTTGATCCGTTAATATTGTTGTTGCTAAAACTATTATTATTCGAATACATCCTTGGCGAGCTTTTAGATTTCTTCTTACTAAAAGAACTTGGAATGAACATCTTGAGCATAAAGACTCCGGTATCCAAGCTAACACTTCTTGAAATTGGACGTTTTCTATCAATCAACTTCTTACTCTTAAAACCCGTCCCGGTCTTCAAAACACTAGTCTCTTGTTCAACCAGTGGTGTTAGGTTCCCAAGATCATCTTGGACAATATCTTTTAGCGATAATTCATGACATGACTCAGGTAAGTTGTTCATCATTTCTTCCAAAATCTTGTTTCGCGCCTCTGTAGATGGCGCTGAACAATTATGGCCCGAATAAATGCTTTTTGGCCCAAAAGATGGTGAGAAAAGGGAAGGCGTTTGATTTATATCGAGTATTTTGTTATCATTTACGTCTAAGACGTTACAAAATGTAAACTCCGTTGTACTCTTGCAACGGAGTTCTGATAAGGAGGGAGAATGAAGGGAAAACATGTTGTCATGTATTTCTTCTACTAGGCCACTCATGGTTGATACTGGTAAAGAAAGAAAGATGGACAAATGAAATTTTGGTTATTTATAGAAGTTTGGAACTTTGATTTGTAAAATATGTATAGAAGTTTTACATGGTGCACTAGTACTTGTACTGTTGTACATCGGAAATACATTGGAAATGCATTTGTTTTCAACTTTGGCTAGCGATGATAGAGTACGTGGACAAAAGAGGATACTTGGATTCTTTGATAAAGACCACGCTTGGGGTCCTCTTATTGTTGATCCTTTTGGTCTAAATCAACGAGTCAATGGCCTTAAAAACTAATTTAAGTTCATTTAAGTTAATTTAGATATCAAAAGTTTGTTTGAATATCAAAAGACTTCCTCAATGACATCTTCAATATCGATATCAACATCGATTTTTTTTCCATATTGATCATCATCAAATACTGGAGGTCCTTCATAATCGTCACCCGCCACACCATAATCTCCCCATTCATCAGAAGATGAACCATCACCCTCAACGAACGGATATTCTGACTCTTCGCCTTCACTTCTCTTTGAAGACATCTGAATCAAGAACTTCGGCTCTTGATACCAACTGATGTAGTTTCACCTTTGATCTTCATTTTCATCAAATAGATGAGATAAAATTCAAAACTCATTTTTATTTTTATTTTCAATATTAATATTTCTTAAACCGTTAATCGTTAAACGAAAAAAATATACCATCACGACGAACATTTAATTATCTTCTATAGATATACACTTTGATATACTTTCGACAAACTTTTTTTTCTATTTTTTTTTTCCTTTTTTCCTCTTTTTTTCCTTTTTCTTCGTTGTTAAAACTTGCATGAGAAATCACAAATGATTAAATATTAGTTTGAATATTCTAATAAAATCACATGTGATATTAGTGTTAAATTATATATGATATGTAATATAATCATATGTGATTTAACACAATTTCACATGTGATTTTATAAGTATATTCAAATTAGTGTAATCACATATGATTTCTTCATGCAAGTTTCAAAAACGAAAAAAAAAAGAAGAATGATAGAACCACACCCTTTTTACATAAATTAATCCACACCATGACATGTCATGTATATTATTGGATGTATAAAAAAGAGAAAGTTTAAAAATAAGATAGAGAATGCCATAAATTACATGACATGTCATGGTGTGGATTAATTTTTGTAAAAATGGTGTGGTTCTAGCATTCTTCAAAAAAAAGAAAAAAAGTGAAAAAATGAAAGAAAAATGTGAAAAAAACAAAAAAAAGAAAGTTTGTCGAAAGTATATCAAAGTGTCCGTCTATAGAAAGATAATTAAATATTGATTGTGACGGTATAATTTGTTTTGTCTAACGATTAACGGTTCATGAGATATTTAAATTATAAAAAATAGATAAAATATTAAAATGATTTCAATCTGATCATTGATTTATTTTTACATATCCAAGAAAAGTATAATATTCAATATAACTCTCCTTTATAACTATAACACAAATATCTGAATATTTAGTGAATGTTCATAAATAAACCTTTAACGTTCAATAAAAGCAATATTTCATAAAGGATTTTTTTAACATTTGCAACACGAGCATATTTCTGGTTTAACAGGATTTAGTTATTTAATGAACTCACTGAAGTGAGAGTACCTCCTATAAGTATAGTTTTTGGACACAATTTAACTGGAATTAGATGTTTTGAGTTTTGACACTATTCTAATAGGGGTACCCCTATTGGTACCCTCTGACCCACTAAATAGTGCAAAAAGGTACTACAAAAGATTCCTTTTGTACCCCTTTTTACAGTGCAACTTAGTTTTTTATCAGTTTTTGTTTCGTAAATTTTGACAGTTTCATACTTTTGACCTGTTAAACTTTATATTTTTCGTTCCGTTTTTTCCGTGTCACAGTTTTATAACATATACAAAATTATAAAATTACAAAAAAAAACGCAAAAAAACCGGGGGGTTACAAATGGTGTTTCATGGAGGTTACATATAACATAAGCCTTCTAATAGTTTTGTCACTTGTGACACTGAAGTACAAGTACTTAAAATAATCAAATGGAGTGTAGTCATCTATCACCTTCAGTTAGATGGTTATGATTATAAACATAATTTATATTTATTAGTCTCTAAAACATAGCTCTATGAGAAAAAATAAGGATCCGTTTGGTTCGCGGAATCTTCAGGATTCTGATTTCCATAACGTGTTTGGTTGGCAGAATGTTTGAATTCAAAATCTGATTCCAATTCCATAGTGTGTTTGGTTGACGGAATTAATGTAATGAAATACCTCAAATTCCTTTATGTGTGGAATTAACATTCCATCCTAAAACGGAAAGAAAGTTTATAATTCCATGGAATTTGATATTTTTATCATCAAAAATAAATTATTATTATTATTATTATTATTATTATTATTAATTATTTTGTATTATTTTATTATTATTATTATTAATTTTTATTTATATTTTTTTAAAATTATATTTATTTATTTATTTTAAAATTATATTATTTATTTATTTATTTTAAAATTATATTTATTTATTTATTTAAAAATTATATTTAATTATATATTTAAAAATATATTATTATTATTTATTTATTTATTTATTATTATCTATTTATTTATTTAAAAATTATATTATTTTTTAAAAATTATATTATTATTATTTTTTTTAAATTATATTTATTATTATTAATATAATTATATAATTTGTTTTTTCATTTCATTTTTTTCCAACCAAACACGCGATAGTTTTCACAAATTTCAATTCCTTCAGATTCCAATTCATTAACATTCCAATTCTTTAACATTATAATTCCTTAACATTCCAATTCCTCAAACACATTCAAATTCCAACAAAAACATTCTGCGAACCAAACGCACCCTAAAAGAAAAAACATAAAACTTGTTGTTTAATGGTAGACATTTGACTTGGAATTTTGGCATTCAACTTGCCGTGTAATAAGGAAGAAGACCAAGATCACATGTCCATGGTTGCAATAACTTTAGCTCTTATTGGTGTTGAATTTTTTTAATTTTTTTGGTAAAGGGTTTTAACATTCGTTGAATAAAATAAATTAAAAAATGTTTGATTACATATGAGAGTGAATAGAAACCACTATAACCGTATTGAATTTATAAAATGCTGTTACAGTACCATTTACACTACATTAGAAATCATGTATGATAACTTTAGAAAAATTGTTACTACATGTGATAAGTCTTGGGTTTGAGCTTCACTCGGGGGGTTTTCTTTTAGGAGCAAAAAAATGAGTGGGGTTTATCCCTTATGGCGAATGTTCGAGTCTTGCATACTGCCCAATTGGATGTCATCGTTAGCTCGAATCACTAACAACTAACTTGCCGTTCTAAAAAGAGCAAATCGCACAAAAGTGTACCCAACTTATATCCAATTTCAATCTAATATACTCTATTTTTTTTCCCAATTTAGTGTACCTAACTTTTTTTAGCTGCAATGTTAGACGATTTATAGGTTACCACCACCATACTTCATCTTCTCTGATCAAGTTCTGGCCAACTTCCGACTAGTTTTTTTAATCACATCTTTTTCACTTTTAGTTCAAATTAGAGTGAACAAAAAGTTTATGATTTTGATTTTTTTATAGATTATTGAGCAAAATTTCACACCGTATCTATTATATATAAAGATTCAACATATCTTATAAACTCCATCAATATTCTTATACAAAAACTTTTAATAAAAACCCCCAAAAAAAAAAAAAAAAAAAAAAACCCCCCCCCCCCAAAAAAAAAAAAAAAAAAACCCCCCCCCCCCCCCCCCCCCCCCCCAAAAAACCCCAAAATAAATAAAAAATTATTTTTTTTTATTTATAATATAATATATTTATTTTTTTTTTAATAACCACCCCCCAAATTTTTTTTTTTTTTTTTTTTTTTTACCCCCCCCCCCCCCCTTTTTTTTTTTTAATATTTTTTTTTTTTGAGTTGTAGCTATTCGACTGTTTACACAACCCCTCGTCTCCTTCGACTGTTTACACAACCCCTCATCTCCAATTGAGCATGTACGGTTCGTAAGAAACCAAAAAAAATACAATCAAAAACTAACAACCCTAATTAGTAATAATCATGGGAGATCTGCACCGATTCAATCAAGATTCAAGATTTGAGATTCGAGATTTAAGAGTACGTTTTGATCAAAGGTGTGTTTTTTGTTTTTGATTATTCATAGATATTGTTAATCTTCACATTACAAATATTTACATAAGAATCATAAGAACCCTAATTCCTAAAATCATAAAGCAATTAAATTTTGATTTCTTACTCAAAATTGTCTTAACAATCAAAAACACTGATTAAATTTTGAACAATCAAATCACTTATACAAATCATGTATGGTAGGTTGAAATCAGCATGGTTAATTGCTGCCCTTCGCGTTCAGAATCAGACGAAGATCCGAAAATCATGCATAAGCCGTTGCGAGTACTGCTGGTCTATTTCTGTCAGCATCTAAATAAAATGAATTCACGCATAACTCGATACGGAGTGTGATTTCTAACAGATTGTTGATCTCGATGGTGCGTTGTTGATTTGTGGCTTCGGTTATATCTATTATTCAATAGATATAAGAAGTAGCAAAGGCATATGGATCAGATTAAGAACATAAAAAAGGTTGGCCCGTAATTGCGCCTTTTTGCTTTATGAGTCTATGCAACTGGAGTATACTTTATAATTGGTTAATTCTTTCTTTTTTCCCAAGCATATATCATCTAAGACGCGACGATTACGCATGTGGGATTAATGAGTGTTGAAACTTAAGGTGAATTGCGCCTTTTTCTTTTTTACTAACACACTGTATTGGTGTTACCGTGTTGTGTTTTACCGCCGTTATCTTATCTAGGGTAAATTTTAACATTGGTTTCTTTTTCCTTTTTGATTTTCAAGGTTCACGGTTTCCTTTTTGATTTTCAAGGTTCACGGGGTGTTATTTGAAGGTGATTTTGGCTAGCAGATGGTGGTAAAGAATCATTAGATGGAGCGGAGTTGGTGAGGCAAGTAATACGTACGAGAGCTGATACCATGAGTAAGCAGGTACCAAGGTACTTGCAATAAGATCTTCAACTTTTAGATTGATTTTCATAGCTTCCATCCATTTGTGCTTTGGTTTTGCTTTTTCATGTTCATGATCTCAGGTGGTGATTATGGTGACGAACGCTACTACAGAAGCCAACCAAAATTTGAAACAACACGGGAGCAAGTTAAGCCTAGAGAGACTCATAATTTGCTTCAGGTGTGCAATTAATCTGTTGTTACTTTTGTTGTAAGCCGTAACTATATACCACAAGTTATTTAGCTATGGACATTAAACATTACAATATATAGGTCTACATAAGATTCCCGAGATATTTATAAGTATTAAGCATTATAGTTTTGTATAAAAGTATTGATTGATACGTCTAGCCGTATTAGCTGTATAATCAATTGTATCTCTATATCATAAGATTTATTTGGGGGTTAAGTAATAGTTATAACTATATACAATGCAACATTGCAACGAACATTTAGTATAAGTAAGTTAAATTTAGACCATGCCAAAACTCTAACACTTATAAAGATATGTGAGATTATAAGCGTGGACTAAGTTTACAAAACCGACTTCTTTTAATTGAGAAATTAAATTTATAGGACTAAGATTAATTTATAAAATAAAATACAAGAAACATACTAATGATGTAAAATCTTCAATATAATGAAGCAGCAGATTAGTAGCCTCTGCATATCGCCTATAATCAACATACAATTAGAGCAGTGATGCAGGGTTTGATTCAGACCAGACCATGCCCAAGGTATCCTGTGTGGTCTGTCATTTGATAGAAACAAAACTTTCTTAAAGTACCTTAACCATTTTAAAAGCAAAAATACAGAAAAATGAGGAATATCAGCATAGTACCTTAAACATTTCAACGAGCCAAAGAGGAAGTTGAATTAAATTGTTAGCACAGGGAAGGGTTTCTACAACAATCACTGGCAATCTAGGATGAAAATGTTTATACTTTTCCTGCATGCAATACTTCAAATGAACACTCAGTCAAGATTAAAAAATGGTTAAATAGGTTAACATGGTAAGTATAATGATGTAGCTGTCTAGCAGACAAAATATTACTTAAAGAAAATTATAAATGATCAGTTTCTTAAAAGGTTTTATTAATAACCAAAGAATAGTAGAAATCGTAGAAATAATATATATGGTACAAGCTGAGAGTTGGCAAAAGTTACAAACTATGTATTTCTTAAGTGCATCCCATTGGTCTTTCCTTTTGGAGTGTTGTGTTGCAGAAGCAACCTTATCCTTTGATGGTAGGAGTAGCCCGTGTTTTTTGTATCATTCATGTAGTTAATATGAAAAATTATTTCTTCTTATAGGTATGAAGATTATACATGTATACCAACTAAAGCGCTGTATATTTACCTCTTGAATACTGAAGCGCTGTAAATTTTTATAATAATAGAGAACACCATGTCATATAGATTCGACTGCGCCAACAAGTCAATTAAGTTCGATAATACCATATTACAACACTATTCCAGATCATAGAATCATCGTTTTCATAGCAGTGAGACTTATATAGTCACTTAATTCGTATATGATAATATATTCGCATAATTATTTTTAGCATCATGACATAAACCACTTATAGTTCTTCTTTTGTGTCACACCCCTAAATTTGATCGCAGCGGAATAGGAAACTTAGGGGCATGACGTCATAATATACACAACACAAGGTACAAGGGAACGGCCACTATATGGACGTTTTAAAAAATTTACATCATTGCATTAGTTTAAATAACAAAGTTCATACATAGTTCAAAAGAAATTAAGACAAATGCGGAAGCGTAAAATGTTTTGAAAACAACAGGTATTAAATCGATAGATAAATTCTTGAAAAATGGAGACAATGCACGAGAAGCCACATAGTATATCACGGATTTCCAACGTTAAGCACCTGAGAAAAACATGCCTAAAACGTCAACATAAAGTTGGTGAGTTCATAGGTTTAGTTAAAATATAATTAAGGACCACAAGATTTCCAAAACGTATGATTTATTATAACACATACAATAATCACAAAGAAAACGCGTTTATGACACCGAAGCTAAACAAAGTATGCGACAAATTAATACCGAAGCTAAACAAAGTATGCAACAAATTAATACCGACTTACAAATGCCCAAACCAGGTATCTAACCCAAGATAACCTAGAGATTCGACATGTTATACGTCCATTTGATCAGTACCTCTGATACTAGTAAGAATCACCAAACCTGAATGGGGTATATTTAAGCCTAAATAGATCTATTTATAATACTTGCGCTTACGATAATTAACGATTCATGATAGGCTAGAATGGGTTAACGGTACTTAGGCATAACAGTAAACATAAAATTTAAAGAATTTGCGTCCAAAAGTAAAAACAAGCAATGTTTCTCTCCCCAATTGTTGGGATTAAAAGCCTTCTTTAAGTTACTGCTGTTAAGGTTTGTATTACTGCTGCTAAGCAAAAGTTAGTGCTGTTCATTAAGTTTAATAAAAAATATGCTAAGTAGTTAGTGTTGCTAGTATAAAGTTAGTATTGCTAGTTCACAGTTACTATTGTTAGTATATATTAGTACTGCTAGTGTAAAGTTAGTACTGCTGGTGAAGATTGAAGAAAACATTCTAAGTAGTTACTACTGCTTGTACACAGTTAATGCTGTTGGTGTATAAGTTACTACTGCTGGTACTAAGTTAATGCTGCTAGTACAAAAGTTACAACTGCTCAAAGATTAAGACTGCTGAAAGAGTTTCTACTGTCAGAAGAGAATGGATAAAGACAGAAGAAAGGATAAAGATTGATTGGAGATCAAGATTACTTACGTGATAAGTATTAGTTATTTATAGAATAGATAATAGAGAATATTCTATATCTTAGGAATATATTGTAAATCGACTAGGACTCCTTGGTGTATAAAAGGAGGTTCTAGGGCATAGAGTTTTGTATTTGTATCAAATTCAAATGAGTCATTCATAGAGTTATCATAGCTTCAAAGTTTTATAACCTTAATACTAGGAGAGTATTCGTATTATTTGTAATAATAATATTGGAGCTTTTATTGTTTGTTGAATTGTGTGTTCATAGAATTGTGTTCATAGAGTTACAATTTCATTAAGAATTCTTCTTATTGATTAAAGATTAGATTTCGTATAATCTTTAATATATTCAACAAAGTTTCTACTATAGTTGTGTTAGATTTATTTAGCATAACAAAACCTTTACAGGCATAAGGAATTAAAGATCTATTGAAGTGGGATCAGCAAGTTGTATCAAATCTTATTGAGAAGCTGTGATCTAGAAGAACCTGTTTAAATACACAAGATCTATTTGCTAGAAGATGTGGATTCAGAATCTGCACATATGGTGGTTGCATCAAAGGTTCCAATGCTCAAACTTGGTGAGTTTGAGTTATAGAGGATGAGAATAGAACAATACATCCAGATGATTGACTATGCTCTATGAGAAGTCAGAGAGAATGGAAACACTGCACCAAAAACAACAGTTGTGGAAGGTGTTGAGAAAATAATACCTCCTACAACTGCTAAAGAAAAGGCTCAGAAAAGGTTAGAAGTGAAGGCCAGAAGCACCTTGATGATGGGAGTACCTAATGAACATCAGTTAAAATTCAACTCCATCAAGGATGCTAAGTTGCTGCTGGAAGCTATTGAAAAGAGGTTTGGTGGGAATGCTGCTACAAAGAAAACTCAAAGAAATCTCTTGAAACAACAATATGAAAACTTCACTGCTCCTAGCTCAAAAACCCTTGATCAAACTTTTGATAGGCTTCAGAAGCTTATGAGTCAGGTGGAGATTTTAGGTGAAACACTTTCACAAGAAGATGTGAATCAGAAGCTGTTGAGAAGTTTGTCACCAGAATCAAACACACATGTTGTTGTGTGGAGGAACAAGCCCGAATTAGAGATAATGAGCATGGATGATCTCTACAACAATCTCAAAGTATATGAACCAGAAGTCAAAGGGACATCAAGCTTAAGTACAAGCACACAAAACATGGCTTTTGTGTCCTCTAACAACTCTGGCAGCACTAATGAAGCAGTTAATACTGCTCATGGAGTTTCTGTTGCCAGCACTCAAGCTAATGCTACTAATCTAATAAATATTGATAACTTGAGTGATGCTGTAATCTGTGCATTCTTTGTTAGTCAACCAAGTAGTCCTCAACTTGCAAATGAGGACTTACAACAACTCCATCCAGATGACTTGGAAGAGATGGATTTGAGATGGCAGATGGCCATGTTGACTATATGGGCAATAAGGTTCTTGAAGAACACTGGAAGGAAGGTGACTATTAATGGTAATGAGACCATTAGGTTTGATAAGTCCAAGGTGGAGTGCTACAACTACCACAAGATGGGACATTTTGTAGAGAGTGCAGAGTTCCAAGAAACCAAGACAACAGGAATAAGGAAAGCTTCTAGAAGAAGTGTGCCAGTGGAGACAACTACTTCTAATGATTTGATCTCATGTGATGGTCTTGGTGGTTATGACTAGAGTGATCATGCAGAGGAAGGACCAAAAAATTATGCACTCATGGCCTACTCATCTTCAGGTTCTGATTCTGAGGTATCTAATGATTCTACTTACTCAAAATCTTGTCTTGAAAATGTTAAAGTGCTTAAATCTCAATATGAACAACTATTGAAAAGATTTGAGAAATCTGAGTTAATGGTTGTAGCTTATAAGACCGGTTTACAGTCTGTAGAAGAAAGACTTGAATTTTATAAAAAGAATGAGTCTGTTTATGTAGAAAAGATTAACGGCTTAAAATGGGATATTCAAGTAGGAGAGATAACTATTGGGGAGCTTAGGAAGAAGCTAGAAATAGTTCAAAAGGAAAAAGATGGCATTCAGTTTAATGTAGACAAATTTGAAAATGCATCTAAAAGCTTAAACAAGATTATAGAGAGTCAGATTGTAGACAATTGGTAAGAAAGGTTTAGGCTATAATGCAGTTCCACCTCCCCTAACAAGAAATTCATGCCTCCAAAACCTGACTTGTCATTTACTGGATTAGAAGAGTTTACAAATAAGCCTGTAGTTATTAAGCCTGTAGTTGAGAACAGTGAAGCTAAGGCTAGTGAAGCAAAGCCTAAAGCAGTTAGGAAGAATAATGGTGCTCCAATTATTGAGGATTGGGTGTCAGATAGTGAGGAAGAAGATGTGACTCAACCTAAAATTGAAAAGAAAACAGCTAAGCCTAGTTTTGTTAAGATAGACTTTGTCAAAGCTAAACAAACAAACAAAACTGATAGGAAATGCTAACAAACAAGTTGAAGCACAATAGGCAAAACACTCACATCCTAGAGGCAAATCAAAGAAAATAGGAATAATTCACGATGTCTTAGAGACTAGGAAGTAATTTTGAGATGTTTAACAAAGCTTGTTATGTGTGTGGAAGTTTTGATCACTTACAGGTTGATTGTAATTATCAAAGGGTGGTAAAACCTGTTTGGAACAATGCTAATAGGGTGAATTATGAAAATTTTGCTAAAAAGTCTCACCCCTATGCTAAAAATAATATGGTTCCAAGAGCAGTACTAATGAAGTCTGAATTAGTATCAATTAATACTGCTAGACAAAATATTTCAAAAACAGAAGTATTAGTTAATACTGCTAGACAAGTTAATACTGCTCACACAAAAACAACAGTGAATGCTGCTAGATCAATGTTACATCTTTCTAAAATAGCACATTCAACTATTAAGAGACCCATTCACAAGAATACAGCATTTAAAAATAGTAATTTTAATCAGAGGGTTAATACTGTTAGGGATAAAAATATTAATACTGCTAGGCCAAAGACAGTAGTTAATGTTGTTCAGGGAAATAATGTTAATGCTGTTAAGGCCTCAGCTTGTTGGGTTTGGAAACCAAAGACTAAAGTTTTAGACCATGTTTTTAAACACAACAGTGCACCAATCACCCTAAAGAAGTTTAATTATGTTAATGCACAAGGCAAATCCAAGTCAGTGATGGCTTGGGTCCCCAAAAAAAACTAATTTTCTTATCTAATGTGCAGGGCAATCCACAAATGGATTTACAAGAAAAAGGAGTGATTGATAGTGGATGCTCAAGGCACATAATAGGGAACATGTTCTATCTTACAGACTATGAAGAGATAGATGGAGGATATGTTGCTTTTGGAGGAAATACCAAAGGAAGGAAAATCACAGGAAAAGGTACCATTAAAACTGGTAAACTAGATTTTAAAAATGTGTATTTTGTGAGAGAGTTAAAGTTTAATCTCTTTAGTGTCTCACAAATGTGTGACAAAAAGAATAGTGTTCTTTTTAATGACACTGAATGTATTATTTTATCTCCAAACTTTAAGTTAATTGATGAAAGTCAAGTTTTACTTAGAGTTCCTAGATAGAACAATATGTATAGTGTTGATTTAAAGAACATAGTTCCTAAAGGAGGTTTAACTTGCCTCTTTGCAAAAGTCATATCTGATGAATCTAAACTTTGACATAGAAGGCTAAGTCACTTAAATTTTAAAACCATTAATAAATTGGTTAAGGAAAATCTTGTAAGAGGTTTACCTTCTAAACATTTTAAAAATAATGAAACATGTGTTGCTTGTTAGAAGGGAAAGCAACATAGAGTCTCTTGTAAGTCTAAAACAGAGAACTCAATCAGTCTTCCTTTATATTTGTTGCATATGGATTTGTTTGGACCAACATTTGTAAAGAGCCTTATGAAGAAAATGTATTGCCTAGTTGTCACAGATGATTATAGTAGGTTTACATGGGTTTTCTTTCTAGCTACTAAAGATAAGACTAGTGGCATTCTTAAGTCCTTTATAACTGGGATAGAAAATCTAATAGATCACAAGGTTATGGTGATTAGGATTTGGGAATCAACCTAGTAAGTGTGAGAGTCTCATTGAGGTGTGATTATGATGGAGTTTGCATGAGTGCATTTCATTCACTTTTGAGTGACATGTAAATGACTTGTGAATTTTGAGCGTTTATATATTTTGTGTGTATGTATTTATGTGTAAGTATTTATGTATTCCGATTTTAGGTTTTAGAAGTTAAGTTAAGAGAAATGAGTTATTTAAAATACGAGAGTTTTTGGAAGACTTTCTATTTTTAGAAAGTAAACTTGGAAATGAAAAGTTATTTTTAGAATGTAGTTTTCAAGCAAAATGGTTTAGCAAATTATCTTAGGTTTTTATAAAACTTAAGGTATAAATATAATTAATTAGTTAATAAAAGAAAATAAAAAATATATATTTTTTACCCATGAATAGTAAATCCGAATTTTATAAAAAAAAAAGAAAAAGAAACTAGTTTGAGTCCTAATCTAATACCTAGTTATAGTTAATCTAAAACACTTCTAGGTAGCCTATAAATACAAAACAAAAATCCCTAACCCCCCATATGTGAAATCGGCAAAACCAAAGGAGAAAAAGAAGAAGAAAAAATTTAGGGTTCTTTTCTAAGGTAAATTTTCTAATTTATGTTCAATTCTAATTACAATTTTTCAATTCTTGTTATATTCTAATTAATAACACATGTAATAATTAATATGATGGATTAGGGTTCATGTAAGATCTGTAAATTTAGGGTTTTTATCTTTTAAAATCGTTTTTATATTGTTAATGAAGTTAATCATGTGTAATTAGGGTTTTAGGGTTAGTAAATTCGGAGTTAAATTGTTGGCAGTTTAGAAGGGTCATCTTGCGAGAGTCATAACTTGATCATCCGAATAGCTTTTAATGATTTTCAAAAGCCTAAAATTATCTACAAAGAGTCTACTTTCAAACCCCATAGGTTTCATGAATTAAAAGTGAGTGGAAGGTATTTAAATAATTCAAACAAGATTCGTTGTCAAGGCTGAGTTTTTATGTCAGATTTAGGTCAAATTGTGAGAAGTAAAAACCCTATTTAAAATTTGAATTAGACTTAGCCCTTCTACAGTAGTTAATTATTATATGTCTATTAAAATTCCCCCAAAGTAAATTAATTAATTCGAAGTCTAAGTATGATTTTTAAGCCTAAACTTTTTAGTGCGCAATCAGACTCGAATTGGGACTGTTTTGAAGTTTGATTTTCTTAGGAGTACTTGTGTATGTAATTGGCTTTTGGGAGTCACAAGGTAGTTAATATACTCATTAATGAACATAGGTGATTTTTGGTTTGAATTATGGAGGTCATTAAGTCAGGGTTTTGAATGCGATAAGTCACGTTAAAATTCTGCAGTTTGGTACGAATTGTGATTAACTAGTGAAACTTGTTAATGAAGTGGTTAAGGTTGGGTATGGTGTCAAGGTGACCCATGGGGTTAATAAAACATCTTAGACATCCATCATATGAATGTTACATGTACATTAAGCTTTCGGCTTAGTAGCGTGTAACACGAGGTATTTTGTTGCTTAGATTTGTGCTAGTTATTTGTGAAGCCTTGTTGGAAGTTTTTGAGAGCTAAGCAAAGGTGAGTTTCATAGTCCCACTTTTAAATGTTTTTACATTGGGATGGAAATGATGCAAAGATGTTTTGAATGTGTTAAATCGCTGCGATTATTTGGTTTTACTTGAGGCATGAACGTTTATGTGGTTATTATATGTGGTATGCTTAATGTTGTTATGATTTCTGTGTGGTTCCGGTTAGAGGGTAGTGCTTCTACCTATTCCAAATCTAATTGGAGGATTGAAATAAGATCCCATTTAGTTCGGTTGGGAGTGGTCTTTACTACTCCAATCAAATCCAACTGAAAGGGTTGAAATAATACTCAATGATGTGTGGTCCAGGCCTAAGCTATAAGTTCAGCTGGTAGACTTTTGGTGCGTAAGTGACATACTTGGATCGGGGGTAACGTTCCTACCTAGTTGTTGAAATGGATTAGGGGTAACGTTCCTACCTAGTTGTTGAAATGGATCGGGGGTAACGTTCCTACCTAGTTGTTGAAATGGATCGGGGGTAACGTTCCTACCTAATATGTGGTTGCATGTTAGCATAAGTTCATAATTTGCATAATTGTCCTATATTGTTTTGTTAATCCAGTAATTGGTTTGAAAGGTTTATTAATGTGAGTCTTAAACCTATGAACCTCTCATCCAAAACCTTGTGTTGATGTTTTAAGCATCATTTTCAGGTGAGCTTAATGAGAGAAATGAATCAGTTTTGTGAGATAAAGGGTATTTTGAGACAATTTAGTGTAGCTAGAACTCCTCAACAAAATGGAGTTGCTGAGAGGAGGAATAGGACACTAATTGAGGCTGCTAGGACTATGCTAGCTGATTCTAAGTTGCCAACTACTTTTTGGGCAGAAGCAGTTAATACTGCTTGCTATGTGCAAAATAGAGTGTTAGTAGTTAAGCCTCATAACAAGACCCCATATGAACTTTTTCATGGTAGAACACCAACTTTAAGTTTTATGAGACCATTTGGGTGTCCTGTTACCATTCTCAATACCATAGATCACTTAGGCAAATTTGATGGTAAGGCTGATGAAGGTTTCTTTGTTGGATACTCTTTGAATAGTAAAGCCTTTAGAGTATTCAATAGTAGGACAAGGATAGTGGAAGAAAACTTGCATATTAGGTTTAGTGAGAGTACACCTAATGTTGTAGGTAGTGGACCAGATTGGCTATTTGATATTGATGCACTAACAAGAACAATGAATTATGAGCCAATTGTTGCAGGTACACAATCTAATGGTTTTGCAGGTACAAAAGCAAGTGATAATGCAGGTCAAGCTAGAAAGGAGACATAACCTGTCAAAGATTACATTTTGCTACCATTATGGACTGCTGATCCACCATTTTCCCAAGATCCAAAGACTTCTCAAGATGATGGATTCAAACCTTCAAGTGATGTTGAAAAGAAGGTTGATGAAGATCTAAGAAAAGATATTGAATGTAATGATCAAGAGAAGGAAGATAATGTTAACAGAACTAACAACGTTAATGCTACTGGCATAAATAAGGATAATGCAGAACTTCTAGTTGATCCAAATATGCCTGCTTTGGAAGATTATAGCATATTTGACCTCTCAAGTGATGATCAAGATAATGATGTAAAGGCTGACATGAACAATTTGAATACAACAATCCAAGTCAATCATAATCCAACTACAAGAATTCATAAAGATCATCCTCTTGATCAAGTGATTGGAGATTTACAATCAGCTACACAAACAAGAAATATGTCAAAGAATTTGGAGGAATATGGGTTTGTTAGTACTACACTTAAACAAAGAACAAACCATAAAGACCTTCAAAACTGCTTTTGTGCTTGCTTTTTATCACAGGAAGAACCCAAAAAGGTAATTCGTGCATTGAAAGATCCAAGCTAGATAGAGGCTATGCAGGAAGAGCTTCTACAATTCAAGTTACAAGAAGTTTGGACTTTGGTGGATTTACCAAATGGAAAAAAGGCTATAGACACTAAATGGGTTTTCAGGAATAAAAAGGATGAAAAGGGAATTCTGATAAGAAATAAAGCAAGATTGGTTGCCCAAGGGTACACACAAGAATAAGGGATTGACTATGATGAAGTCTTTGCCCCTGTTGCAAGAATTGAAGCTATAAGGCTATTTTTAGCTTATGCTTCATTTAAAGACTTTGTGGTGTATCAAATGGATGTAAAAAGTGCTTTTCTCTATGGGAAGATTGAAGAAGAGGTGTATGTATGTCAACCACCAGGATTTTAAGATCCATACTTTCCTGATAGAGTATATAAGGTTGAAAAAACACTATATGGACTACGTCAAGCTCCTAGAGCTTGGTATGAAACCTTGTCAACATATTTGTTGGACAATGAGTTTCAAAGAGGGAAAATTGACAAAACCTTATTCATCAAAAGGTACAAAGGTGATATTTTACTGGTCCAAGTTTATGTGAATGATATCATCTTTGGTTGTGGATGATATCATCTTTGGTTCAACAAATAAAAAGTTAAGCATTGCATTTGAGAAGTTGATGGACGAGAAATTTTAGATGAGTTATATGAGAGAACTTACATTCTTTTTGGGATTACAAGTATGACAGAAGAAGGATGGCATATTTATTAGTCAAGATAAATATGTTGTTGAAATTTTAAAGAAATTGGGTTTACAGAAGTCAAAATGCAAGCACACCTAATAAAACACAAAGGCCTTGCTCAAGGATGAAAAGGTTGAAGAAGTAGAGTTCATATGTATAGTTGATGTTCATATGTATAGGTCAATGATTGGTTCATTGATGTATCTTACATCTTCAAGACCTGACATCATGTTTGCAGTGTGTGCCTGTGCTAGATACCAAGTCAATCCAAAGGTTTCACATCTTCATGCTGTAAAAAGGATTTATAGGTACTTAAAAGGTCAACCAAAATTGAGCCTTTGGTATCCAAAAGATTCTCCTTTTGATTTGGTAGCATACAGTGATAGTGATTATGCTGGAGCAAGCTTGGATAGGAAGTCTACAACAGGAGGTTGTCAATTTCTTAAATGTAGATTAATATCATGGCAGTGCAAGAAACAGACAGTGGTTGCAAATTCCATAACAGAAGCTGAATATGTGGCTGCTTCAAGTTGATGTGGACAATTGCTTTGGATTCAGAATTAACTACTTGATTATGGGTACAATTTTATGCATACCAAGATATTTATTGACAATAACAGTACTATTTGCATAATTAAAAATCTTGTTTTTCATTAAAAAACAAAGCATATAAAGATTAAACATCATTTTATTAGGGATTGCAATGAAAAGAAGTTGATTCAAAAGGTCAAAATCCACGCTGACAAGAATGTTGTAGATTTACTTACAAAAGCTTTAGATGTAAGTAGGTTTCAATATTTGATTGCCAGTATTGGAATGCTAAATCCTTAAACTCTTTTATCTCTTTATGTTTTTGTAAAATTTTGTATGAATTAGTACTGTTATTCATGTCATTAAAAGTTTTTGTTGTTAAGTATAATTAGTGTTGCTGGTTATACTTAATAATGTTGAGTTAATACTGTTAGGTATAATTAATATTGTGATAATAGTAAAAACAGCTATGGCTTGTGTTTTCTTGGTTTTTGGACTAACATTTTGCAGAAAATGCAAAGAAAAGTGTTAGATTGATAATGGAAAAGCTGGTTATTAGAGAAAATAGACAGAGAGTTTTGGTGAGAAAAATAATTAAGAGAATTTGTAAGAATAAAAACAGAAAGAGAGTTGTGTGAAATAAAAACAGACAGAGTGATTTGGTGAGTAAAAGAATTGAGAGAATTGGTAAGTTGAAAACCAGAAAGAGAGATGAATATATTAAAAACAGACAGAGTGTTTGGACTGGAATTGAAGTTAATACTGCTAGGCATAAACTTACTACTGTTGTTGGAAGTTAATGCTGCTAGGCATAAACTTACTACTGCTATTGGAAGTTAATGCTGCTAGGCATAACTTACTACTACTGTTGAAAGTTAATGCTGATAGGCATAAGCTTATAACTGCTAGTGAACGTTAATGCTGTTGAGGGTATTTTCATAAATACTTTGATTAAGGGTTTCAATCATTCATTTGATCGATTTCATACTTTCGTATACTCTTTAATCTCAAACCCTAACTCAATTTCATCATTCATCATCAAAATCCGGCATAAATGGCGAATCTAAAGTTTGCAGATACTCACAACATGGTCGCATTTTGTCTAAACCTGCTAAAAGTGAAGGGTTTGAACAAATTGTGGATTTTCTAAATGCACACACCATAAAGTATGCTTTAACCGTTAATCCCACTATATACACTTCGTGCATTGAACAATTTTAGGCTACTGTCAAGGCAAAAACTGTCAATGAGGAAGTACAGTTACAAGCCCTAGTTGATGGAAAGAAGATCATCATTATTTAGTCGATTGTAAGAAGAGATCTTCAATTAGAAGATGCTAATGGTGTTGATTGTCTACCCAATGCTTCCATCTTTGAACAACTTACACTGATGGGGTATGAAAAACTTTCTTAGAAGCTTACTTTCTATAAGGCATTCTTTTCCCCACAATGGAAATTCCTTATTCATACGATTTTATAATGTCTAAGTACAAAGGCTACTGCATGGAATGAGTTTAGTAGCACTATGGCATCTGCAATTATCTGTTTAGCTACAAACCAAAAGTTTAACTTTTCAAAGTACATATTTGAAAGTATGGTGAAGAACTTAGATAATGTGGGAAAATTTTTGATGTATCCAAGGTTTATACAAGTCTTTTTGGATAAACAACTTGAAGGACATCCTCTCATAACAAAATATTAATTGCACCTCCCACTCTAAGAAGATATTTGGGAATATGAGACAGTTAGGAAAGAAATTTCTGGCAAGAGTCCACACCCTTATTATCCAACCATGGTGGTACACAATCAAGAAGAAATGGGTGAAGGTTCAGCAATGCCAACTGATCCCCATCACACACCCACCATTATTCAACCATCAACATCTCAACCCAAAAAGACTCAAAAACCCAGGAGACCAAAGAGAAAGGATACCCAAGTACCTCAGTCTAGTATTCCTAGTGATAATGTTATAGATGAGGCTGTCAACAAAGAGATGGATGGCAGTTTGGTAAGGGCTGCCACTACTCTGCTCTAAGACTTAGAAGGAGAGTAGGACAAAATGGTAAAACATTCGATCAGACCCAAACCAAGGCAACAATAATGAATCAAGTTCCTCAGGACTAGTTCAGGTAGTGTCCCAGCATCAAGCGAACTGGGATACAATTGCTCAGACTAGGTCTGAGAATGTATCTAAACATTTTAATGATCCACTGCTCGCAAGAGGTAACACACTTCGAAGTGGTGAGGATAGACTGAAACTTGAGGAATTGATAGCATTATGTACAACTTTACAATCAAGAGTTCTTGTTTGGAGGCCACGACAAAAGACTACTCAAGCTACTGAGATTTTCAAGTTTGAAAAGAGAGTCAAAGAACTTAAAAGGAGGAATAATACAAGAACTCACAGACTTAAAAGCGATTATAACAAGAGAGTTGGTTCTCAGAAGGTAGAATCCTCTTAAAAGAAGTTTGGGTGAAGAGACGCATCCAAACAGGGGAGCGATAGACTGATATTGATGCTATGAAGACATTTACTTGTCAATGTCTGACTGATAAAGAATATGTTTGGTGTTATAATGACTTAGATGGTGATGAGGTATTGTTGAGACAGTGTAGATAGTTGTTTAGAACCTTGCTAGAGGAAACAAGATGAAAGGTGAGAACAGTACTGCTGTTACAAATACTAGTTAGTTCTGCTGCACAACTACAACTACTGCACCTAACTGATGTTTAAAAATGACTTTGGCTCAAGCACGGCGAATGAAAGAGTGCACAACCCAAGGCTACAATAAATAACGACAACACTAACACTTACAACAACAACTTTGCTATAACACAATTACAGCTGTGACACAGAACCCAGAGCAAAAGGGCTATATTCATGAACATGCACCAAACCACCCACAACCAACAGTTTCTTCACAACATCCATCATAGGTCAAGGTTCAGAACAAAGGTAAAGGCAAAAATGGTTGAACCAGAGACTGTGAAGGAAAATGTCTAAGAAGAACTACTCAGGCTTGATGAAGAACTTGCCTTTAATCCTACACACTACAGAAAAGAAGAAAGGCTTTGCCAGAGAAAAAGCACACAAATTGAGGAAGCCAACATGAGCTCTGGGAGACAGTTCAGGCTAAAATAGATGCTGATATCATTGCTCAAAGAACTACCAGCTCAAGAGCAAGATGAATTGACTGAATGAAGAAACAGGCAAAGATTGTTTTGTACACTTCATAGAACAAGAAGAAAACTTTTGCACTAAGAGAGCAGAAGAAAAGAGGACAAAACCACCACCCGAGCTCAACAAAAAGTATCACTGTACTTATTGAAAACATGGAAGGATGAAGCCCACAAGTTTCTGAAGAACAAGTGCCTTTAGACCAATATTCAAGAATTGTTTGACAAAGCAATGAAAAGGATGAATTCCTTTGTTGACTACAGAACTGAGTTGCTGGAAGAGAGTTCCAAGAAGGCAGAAACGGAGCATGAAGAAAGTTCAAAGAAAGCTGAAGCAGAAATAGCACAAGAGAGCAGTTTAAAGAGAGCAGGAGAAGAGCTAGAACAAGAAAGCTCTAAAAGGCAAAAGTTGGAAGAAGACAAAGAGTCTAAAGAGCTTAATGCAATGTTTAGTAAATAATTCCAGATGATGTAACTATTGCATGCTACACCTTTAACTACTAAATCCCCAACCATTGTGACTACAATATCCTACAAAGAAAGGAAAGACAAAAGCTATTTCCAAATTACAGAGCAGATGGCTAAAACTCAGATGTATTAAAACATTGGAAAGATGCTAAAAACTTTGACAGTATAAGAACTTGGAAGTTCTTTGGAGTATATCAAGCAAGATTTTAGAAGACAACAGAGCCTGTGAATTACATGTATAATTTCTTACTTCTTAATTTGGGAAAGACCATGTGTGTACAATATCATGTCGAAGATAACGTATGGAAGAATCAAAACACGGATCTATGTTAAATGCTAACTGAAAAGCTTTATGATTCTTGAGGAGTTTCATTATGTAACAAAGACAGAACATGTCTATTTTAATCTGTTGGTTGAGCAGATCACCACTTACAAATTCAACACCTAACATCAGCATGTTCAATAGATGTTGACGCATCAAGTTGAATATGATTTTGAAATGGCAAATTTGGAACACTTCGCGGAAACGAGAAGCCTATAACCCAACAATACTTTTAACCAACACAACGCCAATGTCCTCTAGTACGACAAACACTATGATCACGAGGCTTACTCCACACACCCCACCTCCGGGTGGCGACGGAGCGCTTAACGCCATACTCCACGGTCTAGGGCCCAACCCACCGACACCAAAAAAAAACCAAAACGCAACCAAAAAACTCAAACTTTAAACCAAATCTAAACTCCTCTCCCATAATTTTAAGAAACCTCCCAGAAAACTGAAATATCCAAATCTACATTTTTCTTTTATTTTCTATGGATTAGGTCAAAATCTACCAAATCTGTTTATGGTGTCTTATACTCGGATCTCAAAGCACATTACAGTGAAATCTGAAAAGCTCTTCTATAAATTCGTCTATAAGTACTTGGGAATTTCGTTCCTCAATATTTGGAAATCATCATGATGCTGCAATTCTGGGTTACTGTGATCTTCAATGGGGAAATAATTGTTCAACCCAAGTTTAATTTTTTCGTTGAGAGGGGCTAGGGCCATAACCAGTTCTCTGTTCTCTCGGTTTAGGCAATTCCATGAATATACCTCTGATTTTCCATTTTTCTGATTACCTTATTAAAGGATTCTTTTTTTTAGAAGAAACACCATGTTACCGTCAAAAAAAATATTTAAATGAGTTGATTGTTAAAAAGGAAATTTCGCCCACAAAACAACCAACAACCTTGACATGAGTACTGCATATCATCCTCAGACTGACGAACAAAGCGAGAGGACTATTTAAACTCTTAAGGATATGCTGCCTGCTTGTGCGATCGACTTTAGAAAGGGTTGGGTTAACCATTTGCTATTAGTCGAGTTCTCGTATAACAATAGCTATCATGCTAGCATTAAGGCTGCACCATTTGAAGCACTTTATGGTCGAAAGTGTCGTTCACCCATTTGTTAGGCCGAGGTTGGAGAAGTTCAACTCACTGGTCCAGAAATAGTTCAAGAAACGACCGAGAAGATCATACAGATCAAGCAAAGAATGCAAGCCGCCCGTGATAGACAAACGAGTTACGCCGATCTAAAGCGTAAGCCAATGGAGTTTCAAGTTCGGGATAAAGTTATGCTTAAGGTTTCTCCTTTGAAAGGGGTCATACATTTTGGCAAACGGGGGAAGCTAAATCCCAGATATGTTGGACCTTTCAAGGTGTTGGAAAGGGTTAGAGACGCTGCTTACAAGATTGAGCTTCCTGAAGAGCTAAGCAGGGTTCATAGCACGTTTCATGTATCCAACTTGAAGAAGTGTTATGCCGAAGAACCATTAGCCATTCCGTTGGATGGACTTCACTTTGATGACAAGCTTTAGTTTGTCGAGGAACTTGTAGAGATCATGGAGCGAGAAGTTAAACAGTTGAAGCGAAGCCGCATTCCAATAATCAAGGTTCGATGGAACTCCAGGAGAGGTCCTGAGTTCACATGGGAACGCGAAGATCAATTCAGGAAGAAATATCCACACCTCTTCACAAAGGCCGCACCGTCGTCAAGTGCCGCGTCTTAAGCCTTGAGGACAAGGCTCATTTAACTGGGGGAGACTATAACACCCCGTGTTTTAGGGTCATTTACGACGTCAATATATTCACTATTTATTTTTAGTATTGTACGCGTTTGCTTTTAAATCATAATCGTTAAGTTAAATCGCGTAAGCTAAAAATTATCGTTCAATGTAAACGGGCATCAAACAATTAAATGTTTACATCAAGCAAGTGTTAAGTAATTATTTTGAGGATAATTATTAACTTTGTTCATTTTATTTTATTGGTTGCGTAAAGTGTTTACGTTTCGCGATAAATTACATTTAGGCATATGAATACCCAAATCTCAAAACATTTCTAATTCCCGGAACCACCAAAACATTTCTACGCTTCAACAAATACCCAGGTTTATACCCAGTACCCAAAAGTTTTATTAAACTTTACCCAAGTTATCATTGTTAGTCATATGTACATTTAATAAATCAACTACACACTACACTTTACAAAGTTATACATTATGTTTAATAAACTACAAATTATAAAAGTGCAAGTAATACTTTCATTTCTTTTCTTTTATGCAAGATATTTTGCTAGTCATTTCCTTCCACCAATTCATGGGATAACCTACATCTAAGGGGACATAAGAACATTTCAATAACCACCAAGGACCATGTACAAGTCTATAGTTAGTAAACCTAGCTCATGACTAGGTGTTTTTACCACTAGTCACCCTTAAAACCCTCCCCTTATTCCCAACGCACCACCTTGGCCTTTTGGTCTTTGAATATCATCTTTGACTAGCCTTTTGTATATATAACTCATGCATACTAAGAGATAATAACACACAACACATAACACTTATCAAAAACCAACTCAATCTCTCCTTTTCTCTTGTAAAACCCACGGCATGAACCAAACCACCCTAAATAAGTCATAAACTTTTATCTACAACACTTACATACATTCCTACATGATATCTAAGACCTATCAAGAAGGATTGAAGGCTTGGTTAAGCTTTTTCAAGGGTTAAGCAAGGAAAGGTTGAAATTAGGGTTTCATTGGTTTTTAGGGTTTTCAAGTTGTGCAAGCTAGGGTTTGTAATCTAAACAAGGGTTTATATTTTGTTGGTTATCACCACACATCATATTAAGGTTATCTAAAACTCCTTATGTCTTTACATTTATGATTTTATGCATATATAAGTTCTATGTGATTAATCACCATTTAGGACACTTTTAAACATGTAAAATGGACTTGTACTTATAATCATGGTTTTGTTAACTTTTACACAAGTTATATAGTTTTAAATATCATGTCATGAAGGAAATATAAGTATTGTATCATGTTGGTTTAAGTGTAAAAAGTTCATGTATAAACTAGTAATTTTAAGTTACTTAAGAAAGTTTATGATTTAAAAGCATTGTTAAGGACTTGTTAACTTGGACACTTGAACAAAACATGGATTAATGGACATAATAATATGTAATAGATATGGTATAAATACTTGTGAAGGACTTGTGGTATTTTATTAAGTTGAAAAGTATATAAAACAAGTTATAAAAATGAGTACACATAAGTATCATAAAAGGGCTATTTGGATTCGAATCCAAGACAGTAGGTTTGACATTTTATAAAGATACTACATGTCACAAGGATCGTGGGCATGTAGAGAACTCGAAAAACCGATTTATAACGAAGGAGATACGCTAATTTTAAGTTATACGTTAATTAAACGTGTTTATAAAAATAAATTTTATAAAAACAAGTTACCAAATATTAATGATATATAAGGTTGTTTATTTTTCTCAGATCACACATATTTTTAGGATTCCAAAACAATAAGAATCGTGATTTTTCAATTAATAACGAAGGAGTTATGAATTACGCGAGTTTATATGCTTAAATGTATAAAAATACTTTTATAAAACTATTTTTATAAAAGTTACTGTTCATTTCAGACATGAACATTTTGAAAACATCATTAATATGATAGAAATTTTTATAACAAATATTTGCTCGAAAGAATCACTAAAAACGGAGCTAAAACGAGTAAAATACGACATTTACGGGTTTTACGATAACTAAATCTATAAAAATAATTTTATAAACTGTTATGAACTGTAAAAGTATTGTTCACCAGTAGGTCAAAAATATGAAAATGTAATATTTTAATAACTCATCTTAATATGAAAGCGTGGACGTAAGAAACGGGCTTAAAACGAAGAAATTGCGTCGTTTTTACTATCGAACTATTTATAAACGTTCTAACTTTATAAATACGATTTCACAAACGCAATTAGATTGTGATGTAGCTATATATAATTGTATATGGTAGTAGTTATTCAAAGTGCTTAGTACTTATACGACCTATATTGGATTAGGTTGCATTCGATCATTATCGTGACACATTTTTTGTGATATATTTGATTATCATTCACACAAGGTGAGTTCATAGCCCCATGTTTTACATTTTAATAATTTACAAGTTTTGCGGTGAGAAACATATGCATGTTTTACAAATGGACGCAAGTGGACATTTTACATTACGATTACATGGTTGCCTAAGTAGCGATAACCCTGTCTGAGCCCATTATCATGAACTGTCAATTACTAGGATTATGAGCGCGAATGATATGAATAGATCTATTGGGATTGACATCCTCGTTCGGGTGATTAGCTATCATTGGACAAACAAACGTATACCATGTCGGACATAGGATGTTGCGGGTTAGAACATCATCACGGGCAATGTTGGCAATTTATATTGCATTTCATACATGTCGAGCTTCAGTGTCATGAGCTTAGGGAAACGTAATTATATTTTATGATGTTTGCATCTGTTGCATTATCATGGGGGAATCTTGCGGTCCTACATTATACATTTTATAAACCTATGAATTCACTCAACAATATGTTAATGTTTTAAGCAATGTTTTTCAGGAGATCAATAAGCACGAGGTGCAAGGGATACATTGGTGGTATTATATTTTGGATGCCATATGCATGAAGATTTGGTTGCATTACATTTTGGGATAATTGTTATGAACTTAAATCTTGTATTTTGAACAATGAACATGTAAAGCTTAGGGCTTTTGTAACAACACTTTGCTAAATCCAATGTATCAGTTTTAAATGGCTTTTAATGGTCGTTCTTATATTATCTTGTGTTATTGATCTATGAAGTATCACCCCTAACCCATATTCCAATGCGACCCATTTTGGGGGTGTTACAATTTGTGTGGCCCAATGAGAGTCAAAAGCATAAATGGTAAGCGGTACGTTCTGGTGGTTGTATACGATTACTCTTGTTACATGTTAGTACACTTTATCAGATCAAAAGATGAAGCACCTGAGGAGATTAAAACCTTTCTCAAGAAAATTACAATTCTACTGCAAGCTTCATTCATTATGGTAAGAACCGACAATGGCACAGAATTCAAGAATTAAGTGCTTAAGGAATACTTTGATAGCCTTTGCATCTCTCACCAAGCATCCTCTGTCAGAGCACCTCAACAAAATAGAGTCGTGGAACGAATAAATTGGACATCACTAGAGGCTGCTAGAACAATGTTGATTTTCTCTCATGCACCGTTATTCTTATGGGCTGAAGCAATCGCTACTGTGTGCTACACTCAAAACTGCTTTATTATTCATCGTCGATTTAACAAAACACCATACGAGCTCATTAACGGCAAAAAACCAGACATCTCCTTTCTACATGTATTCGGGGCTCTTAATTATCCCAAGAATGATCGTAAAGATATTGGGAATCTTGGTGCAAAAGTTGATATTGGCTTCTTCATTGGCTATTCTGCTAATTCATGTGCTTACAGAGTCTACAACCGAAGGACAAAAAAAATCATGGAGATAATGAATGTGACATTTAATGAGCTTTCAGCGATGGCTTTTGAACAACGCAGTTTAAAACCCGAGCTTCAAAGCATGACTTCTAAACAAATCAGTTCAGGACTCGATCTTACTTATGCTCCGTCAACAATAACAACTCAACAACCAACTGAACATGAATTGGATTTACTAATTGAAGCTTTGTATGATGATTACATTGGTGGTCAACCATCAGCTGCTACAAGAACTGTTCCGGCTGCTCAAACACCTCTAGTTCTTCAGACTCCAACTACATCTACAACAATAGCAGACACCGCACTAACACCAAAAAATTCATCCTCTCAAGCTACAAATTTTCCAAACACTTCACAGGATGTTGACGAGCTCGAAACACAACAACAACATATTCCGAATGCTATGCTCGATGGAAATACATTTGTAAATCCTTTTGCTACTCCATCCACAAGTGCTGCTGAATCATCATCTTCGCAATATGTGGATCCATCGAACATGCATATGTTTTACCAACCATACCCTCATGAATATCAGTGGAAGAAGGATCACCCTCTGGAACAAGTTATATAAGAACTCTCACGACCAGTTTTGACAAGGAATCAACTCCGATCAGATGGTGACATGTGCATGTATGCATTAACAGTGAGCACTATTGAATCGAAAAATGTCAAAGAGGCTATGACTGACCCTGCATAGATTGAATCAATGCAATAAGAGCTTCTTCAATTCAAAAGGCTTGATGTATGGGTGTTAGTTCCTCCTCCGGATAACATAAAACCCCTAACTTTGAAATGGCTATTAAAAACAAGCAAGATAAAGAGAACACGGTCATCCAAAACAAGACTCGTCTGGTTGTGAGAGGGTACCACCAAGAGGAAGGAATAGATTTTGAAGAATCATTCGCTCTGGTTGCTAGAATGGAAGCTATCAGGATATTTTTGGCATATGTTGTACATAAATCGTTCATCGTGTTTCAAATGGATGTAAAAATTGCTTTCTTGCATGGTACGTTAAAAGAAGACGTGTACGTGTGTCAACCTGAAGGTTTCATCGATGCTGATTATCCAAGCCATGTCTACATGTTAAAGAAGGCACTATATGGGTTAAAGCAAGCACCAAGGGATGGTACGATGAATTGTCAAAGTTTCTCCTACAAAACCACTTCTTTAAAGACACCATTGATCCAACATTGTTTATAAGGTGCTTCGACGATGAAATCTTAGTGGTACAAGTCTATGTAGATGATATTATCTTTGGTTCAACAAACCTTAGGTATACCCAACTATTTTCGGACCTCATGAAAAGCCGCTTCAAAATGTCGATGATGGGGGAAATGACATTTTTCCTTGGTTTACAAGTTAACCAATCCCCCTATGGCATCTTTATAAACCAGTCCAACTACGTGTTAGAAATCCTTAAAAAATATGGAATGGAAACTTGTGATCCCGTTGGAACTCCAATGGAGATCAAAGACAAACTTGGCCTAGATCAAAATGAGACTCTAGTTGATGCAACGAAATATCGTAGCATGATTGGTGCCTGATGATGTGTTATTTTATACACTTTTTTAGGGTCGTTTAACCCATAAATCGTGCATTTATGCCCAAAACAGGTACTTA